>JAXGGA010005537.1:0-77367 GCA_038373865.1 Uloborus plumipes
TATTTTGCCTTTACTGCAATCACAGCCCATCCAGAATGGCTGCATCTCAAATGTGTGCCGAAATGTGGTCTCTAATAAAGTAAGCAGTTTGTTATTTTCTTGAAATTTTGCATTAGCTATGTAGATACACACATAGACGTCTGAACGTAAGGGAAAATTGTACAAAAAGTACCTATCTGTAATAGCAGTGAAAGTTACATTTTTAATATGTTTCTGTACTTACCTAACAACTATTACTGTGAATAAAATAACCATGACAACACTGTTGTGAGTTAGAAAAACAGAAAGAAATATGTGAGAAAAAAAAGAAAAAGCGATATTTTCCACCGGGACGCTTCCATCAAGAATCTAAAAACATCGTCATTTACTGAAGCATTTAAAAAGCACTTGCATTTTACAATCATCAAAATCTAATTATGAAGTTTTCAAACTTGCATGAAAAAAAAAATACATTGTTCAAGTGTTTCAAAATGAATGAGGAACCTTTAGGGAGAGAAAAAAGGTTACAAAACCGTCTTAATTTTCATTAAAAGTAAATATAGATTATTAAAATCCTTGCCTTGTTAGTTTTGAAACAAATCTGTGTTTTATTAACGTTTTTTAAATTTATTTATTTATTTATTTATTTTTGTTGTTGAACAAAAGGAAAGAATAATAATAAATAAAATACCGAGCTCATCATAATTTTGAAATAATCTCATTATTTGAAGAGATTCCTAAGGTATTTTCAATGCATTTGTCTTATTTATATTTTCTCTTCTTCAATTGTGTCGAGCTCAGACTGTAAAAGGGAAAAAAGAACTCATTCTAGAAACCAATCATTACCTAATCTCATCACCCAGGGCCCTCAAGGGCAGAAGAGGGCGAAAAGGGAACACCATTTAACACTGCATGATTAATTTCACTTCACCAGACAACTGATTACGACGGTTCTGTGTAATGAGCTCTGATTTGTGGGAGGAATGATAAGGCTGTTCTTTTTTCCAAAGTTGGTCTCAGAAATTATTATTTGAAGACATAGATTCTTGCTTTGAATTCATTATTGAGAGTTTAGGCGAGCTTATGTATGACATTGATTGGTAAGAAAAGTAAATTACCCATCATAAAATCCAGCAATATATGTTTTTTTTTAATGAATAATAGCGTTCATTTACTTATTTTCTCCCATAAATAAAACAGCAGAGAAAAAAAACGGCATTGTCATTTTTTTGTTTGGTCCGTCAAAATCTGTTTGGAATGTAACCTCTTCGTTTTTTTAAACAATACTTACTATCACATTTTTCTGAGAAATGTGAGCAAAATGTTTTTTTTTTTTTTTTTTTGTAATAGAATAAATCTAATAATGTCTCATTTTGTAGAGTGAAACATTCTATAAAGTGTAAAATATGCTTTGGAAGAAATATTTGTTTGAATTATTCATATGTTAACAGCACATGCTAACTTTTATTTTAATTTAAAACAATATGCAAATTACTTCATGTGTAAGCAAACTAAATTATTTCCTACATTTCCATGCATAGTTGCAAAGTTGTTCTTTTGGGTTTTAAGTAGAAAATCAGTTTACGGTTCGTCCTTAAAACTTTCGAGGATTTTTTTTTTGAATGTTCCTAATATTTTTCTGGGCGTTTTAAAACAGTAAATATATATCTACGTCTGAATTATATTCAGACTAATGTACGCTACGGCTTATACATGCGAAATAATACCCTGTGGGTAAAATTACTCATTTTCGTTATTCATTATTTTTATTTTATAAGTAAGTGTAAAATGGTTTTCTGCTGTAGTTCGTCAAGTTTCCGAAAAATTACATTGCACGGGTTTGAAAGCATGCGCGCTTGAGCACTAATGATATATTTCTGATTTTTTAAAAGGATCGAGAGCGTAAAAATCTCACAAAAATGAATATTAACAAGTTAAATGAATACAGTATTATAACCATATGTAAAATTTAAAACCCACTTCAAGTTCTGACTTTCAAGCGCATTCTCTTTTTTTATGTATATATAAAGAATTAAGTATAAATACGTATTTTCTACTATAAAATTCTTAAAATCTCAAGTGACTGTTCATTTAAAAATAATTATAACATACGAGAGTGAAGTTAAATAGATAAATATACTCTATGTGGTAGCACTGGAATTTCTATATACTTTAATTGTCAGAATAATCAGACAAATTTTTGTTGTAGTCCGCTTTGAGTTCTGCTAAATATTGTGTGCATTAGAGTTACTATTGTTTTAAAATTAAAATGATTTTCTGTGCATGATTTATGGATGGTTCTCGGATAACTTTTCTGAAATAATGCGTAGAATTTTCACATGAAACAAGTTATATGCATTAATAAAATGAAAAGAAAAGAAGAATAGAACTGAATGTTTTTTTAACATTAAAATGTGTTCGTTTAAATTACTGCAATACATTAGTACTGGCCCAATATTCATCTGCATCGAGCAATTTCCCATCATTTCAGAGATCCGAACTAATCGTGCGTTCGTGAGTACTACATGTGTGTTCCGGATAGTTGATTAACCTATACATCAGTCATATCTTCAATTCAGCTGTGGGATTTGGCCCTTATTGTATGATGCATATAATAACGAAATGTTCAATCAAAACTTAGTTCATCAGAATCTGGAGCAGTTACTTAAGGTTTAGAAAATATTGTTGCTTCTGATATTCAGAAACTTTGCTGAATTAAAATTTTATAATTTTTTTCGGCTCAGAAACTTCAGAAAATTACTTCATTATTTGATTCTATTGAGTATTTTTATTAAGTAAAATAAGTGATACTCCAAATTTACTATTTTCGTAGAAATAAATATCGTCCAAATCGAAACGTATAACTTAATTGCTTGGAGAGTGAAAAAAAATTTTTCGGAGGTTCCTAACATGGGAGCCTTGTTACTAAATGGGTTTTAAACGTTCCCCATTAAGTTGTTGCGTAATTTTCACGTGTCATATAGTCTAACTTTTTAATTTGTTTTAGCCTTGACGTGTTTTATTGTTATTTAATTAATCACGTTTACGTAATTTTCGTGACAACGAAAACTGCAGCTACATCATTAATATTCATCTTCTAAGAGTATTTTTGAAGAATAAAAATGGCAACAGCAATTTCAATGTGACCACATTCACAAGCCCTATGAGCTGAGAGCAACTTCATAAGAGTTTGAGGGAAAAGAAAAAAAAGAAAGAAATTGAAGTCACTTTTTCTTTATTTATTTTTCTGTTTAACAAAGAAAAATACTTGAATAAAGTGGACTTCCTGCAACCCCAATTCTAAAATTTTCTTTATCTTATGCACTTTCGTTGCTCGAACCTTAAACCCTTCTTTGGAGCCAAGAACCATTTATGTTGGCTGTTTAAGATAATCAAATTATTCCTTCTATGTTCTTCGTTCTGCTAAACAAAAAGTTGATACCACTTACTGTAATTGATTCCTCTTTCCACAAGTAGTCCTCCAGAAGCACTTGCTATGAAACGAGTAAAGAAGATTCATTCTTTCATCGTTTATTATAAGAAACACAAAAGTCCCCAATTAAGAGTAAGCTTTCTTTAGATCCTAAAACAGACACTGGTGTTTTTATAACAACTTTATGTTATTATAATTGTCGTTAATTCTTTTTTATTAATGAAGATTTAGTTGAAATTAAAAAAAAATCTTTAAGTGAAATAAACACCATGTTTTTGGGATAAAATATTTTGACTTTTTTTTGTTTAAGAGAGAGAGAGAAAAAAGTCCTTTCAATATGTATCACCAGAGCATAAATTTAATATTAAGTTCTGTTCATTTAATAATATATGTATTTATAAAAATAAAACTTCTAACTAAAGAGAATGCGGTTGGGGATAACTAAAATTTTAGTCAGAACTAATTACTGTTTTTGAGAGAACAAAAAGTCATTTTTGCAGCCAACTACTGTAAAATTTGAAACCGAGGCATGTTAGTGATGTAGACTTTAATACAGATAATGTGAAACTGATGATTAATTTAAAAGAAATATTTACCGGTATTATGTCTTGTATTGTTATTGTAAACTTTACATTCTCATTAACCATTGATTTTTGAATTATTTATATTTTTAAAAGAGGCATTAACTATAATGCTAGTTTTCAAGAGGCCATTCAAATGTTTGAACAGTTCTTTTCCTATTTTTTCAGAAGTTTTTGATGAAACTTATGTATAATATTCTATTTTTCTTCTACCCAAACGTATTTGAAAGTAAACATCCCTAGTCAAAGAAGTTAGAAAGTGAGCATGGACCAGCTTGAGCTAATGCATTTTGAGTGCTTGGACTACTTTCTTCAACGTCCTCTTATATTTATTTTTATGTATTTATTAATTTTTGTGGCAAAAATACAGTATATTTTTGTTAATTTCAGATCAATTGTCGACATTTAAAACGCGCTTTTTTCTCCTTTTTGATTTAATGAAAAAAAGTTATAACAATTTGATGTCGTAAGTGAGACAATGATTGTATAGATACATAAAAATCACGATTTATGAATCCAAGTAATTAATTTTTAAAAGTCAATTTTGTAACTAAATATCAAATTGCTTCTTCAATTCAAATTTGAGACTGAAATTTCACTGCAATGAAAGTAATAATGGATACCTCCAATTTTTGAGTTGACTAATTTTGTTAATGATGATATATCAGGACATTATCAAATAACAAATGAAGTTAGTATGGCCCTTCTTTAGTTACAATACTCATAAAAATGACGGCATTAGAGCATTTTAATGTTTTGAACTGATGGTATAACACTGTAATAAATCAGAGTTAGATCATAATCCAAAACTTTACTAAAACCAGCCTTAGTGATGTTTTTATTCATTAAGAATGTAAACATAAGCACAAAACCAAGAAGTTTTAGATAAAAAAAAATTAGGATTGTTTCTTCTTTAGTTGTCATTTCGTGAAAAAGAACTTAATTGATCGCTTTCGAGAAACATAAAGAATCGAGAAAATCATGTGATTCGAAAGCTGCGCTTTTGAACGTTATAATTTGAAAAGAAAAAAAGTGCTTAAGCCACATTATAGTAATCCCGTACTTACAAAAATAGAAGCTTTGAATACGTTTCATGTAATGCAGAATATCCATGGCTTGATTTTATTAGCTGCAAAATTAATAATAAAGTATTTTTCTCTATACCAGTGAACAACTTCACAAATTGTAAATTAAGGAAAGGAACAAAATCCAATTAAGAACGAAATTCGCTGTGATGCACAGACATGTTTTGAACTAGTTTTTAGCAAAATTTTATAACTAAATTCCGTTTGTTTTTCTTATCATGTTAAAAAAAGGCCAAAACAGGAAGTAAAATATATATTTCTTAATGCATACGAAAGAAATGTAATTATGTGCTTATTTGCTTTTATGCGTCAAATACTTCTACCGACTTTTGTTCAGTTTAAAAAAAAATCACTATTTTACTCGATTTCAAGTAAACCCCAATCTTAAAAAAAAAAATGACTTCGAGAATTATGTAAATTTTGTCTATTAGGTTACGTGTAATATTTTTACTATAGGAGAAAGAAAAAAAAAAAAACGCGACGAAATCACTTTTGTGTACCACAAAAATATCTGCGGATCTATAATCTATAACTAGCCAAGAAAAGTGATTTTCGTTAATGTTTTGGATCTGAAAAACGCATTTTCTCACATCGATTTGCTGCGAGTAAGATATTTCAATAGTGATTTCCGTTAATGTGTCGAGTGTACCTTTACACAAGGACACTTTTTACTCTTTTGCTTCAAAATAACTTTTTTGCTTCAAAATAAATTTTGCAGTAATAATTTCGCATTTTGTTAAGTTTCGTTTCACAGTCAAAATTTAGATGTAGTGATTGACTTTAAATGCATGTTGGTACCTTTTTTGTTTTCTAATTACAATATTCTAGATGGACTTTTTAGTCGCGAAACATAATGTGGGTTATTTCACTGTCAAGTGAGGGAACAATCAGACTAACTTCACCAGTGTTTTGCCACAGCTCTTAATATTTTAACCAAACTGAAGTTAGCACATATTTTATTCTTCATACTTGACGCAAAGATACTTAGATGATAGTTACTTTTTTTTTTTTGTTATTTACAATTAAATTCATTTGCACGATTCACGTGCGAGACTTCCAGAGTCAAGCTTTTTATTGTTAAATGACGTAGTTAATATTTTAGCTTTTTAGTAATGTCAAAGCAAATTGTAGATTTTGAAACCTAAGCCTCCAGGGTAAATGAAATATTTTTAATTTTTTGATAACTAATAATATAAAGGAGTGCAGAAAAGATGTACAAAATCATGCACAAAAACTTTGTCTCTCATTGGATAACTCATTTATTTCATTAAAAAGTAATAATTTAAAAAAGGGAATTATGATTTTTTTTTGTTTAAGAGATTACCCATACATTTGTAATTTCTCAAGCAACAAAATTGTTCTCAACACCTTCTTAAATTATTATTTTTAATGAATTGTATGACGCGTACGTGCAAGATAAAATGGCAATTTTATATGGAATGGCCCATATGTTATACTCCATTCTTTCAAGTAACTGTAAGTGGTACCAAGAAAAGACATGATGCAAGATAGCTTCTTCGACATTAGTATAATAGAGCAATTTGTAAAACTTAAAATTCATACAATCCAGTTAAAAAATACAAAAATGTGACAGGAATTGCGTAAAAAAGTAGTTTTGAATAGAAAAACTGTTTTAATAGAAATACAGAAATTTTCCAATTTCTATTCTTATATCAACTTTTAAGTAAACAACTTCAAGCAAATATCAAAAAAGAAAAAATAAAGCAAAATTAATCATAATCGAAATTTATTCTGAAATTGTCAGGATCTACTTTAGAAAGTGTCAGTTGTGTGGCGTGGTGGTAAGACCTTCCACTTGAACCCGGGTTCTGACCTGCGGTGGTCAGCCGGTGGATTTTTAAGATGAAGAAAATCCTCAGTATGATTGTGCGGCACCTAAAATATCCCTTGGGGGGTATTATTTGGCTTTAAATATCTTTAGGCAAAATTAAAGTCCTAGTACAGATTCACATCAAAGAGAGACCAGGTGCCTCCACCTGGAGGTAGCTGGGAATAAAAATTATCTGTGCCTATGCATCAGTGCCTAAATGGTGGTACATACTACACTGGATGTTTTATCGATGTATGGTACTAGGCTTGCAAAAGGCGAAAAGCTTACGCTTCTCCATCGGAAAGAAAAAAAAAACTTTGGAAAATTATTTATTATTTATCAAAAGAAGTAAAATTTTTCAGATAATGTTTTTTTAACGGGGGGGGGGGACAATTTATTTTTAAAAATACTTTTACTGAAGATGTTAAAATAAAGATCGCTGCCTAGACGTTTTGAAAAGTGCAGTATTCCGAAGATTAACTCTTATACTGTTTTGCTATACTTTATTGCTTATACTTTATTTTTACGCTAATGTTTAAAATGTGCAAAGCCTATTTAAAGCTTAGCTTTTTGTTTAAAAAAAAGTGCTTTGGTTTTTATTCAAACATATAGAAAACTTCATATTTATTTATTTATTTGTGAGAAAGCTTAATAAATTGAACAGCTTTTGTATTTAACAAAGTGGAAGGGGTCTCCAAAAAGCTTTCATGCATGTATCAGAATTTAGCAGTAAGAACATAATCACTTTTAACGTTTTTGATATAAAAGTCATCTTAAGAGTTACGTTTAAACATATTGCTGAAAGTGTTCATCTAAGTTTAAAATGTTCCAAAGATCTCAGTGCTTACTTTAAAATACTTAAAATTAGAAGTTTTTTTGTAATCTGATTAAGGATTGTACATGAGAAAAACAAACAAAACTTTCCTAAATAGTTTTAAAAAACACTTTGAAAAATATTTCAGAATACAATTAGATGAACCTTAATCAATTAACGGTCTTTCTGAAACAAGATATTGCCATTAAGGAATGAAAAATATTGATTAATTAGCACAGATTTTTAAAAATTTTATTCTTGTCAAGTTCTATGAACTTTTCGTAAGTAAACAACTTAATTAACACTTTTAATTGAAACAAAACCTTTTTAACAGAAATAAAAGTACGTTTTTTTCCCGCGAACTTTCTTTATTAACTGAATAAACCCTAATAAAAGCAAGATAAGTCAAAAAACGTGTAAAAGGAAACTTGTTCATGCTTTAAGAAAACCCAAATTGAAACATATCCTTAGATTTCTTTTTGAATAAACTTAATTTTGAAATCATTTTTTTTCCATGAAGACATTAATATTTAAAAGAGTTTTTTTTAACATTGAAAGCATAGAAAATAGCGTATGTTACAGGGAAATGCTATAGGAAATGAAATTTTTTGTTAGTGATTCCAGTAAGAAAACTAATGTGCCGGTACTATCCTTAAACATTCTTCAATAATTGTTTTTGAATAATTTTCGTTAACGTATAACTAGCGTTGTAATCGTTACTACTAAATTATGCTTAACCCTTTAAATGCCGCACTGTTCCAAGTATAAAAATTTGAGTTGCTGTTTAAAAATAGAACTCTTAGGCATCCCTTTAGACAATGCAAAAAAAAAAAAAAATTCAAAAAGAAAAAAAAAATATCTACGATTTTGGGCATGTTCCCATTTGGGAACATTGGCATGTTATGTTAAGTTTTTTTCCTAATCGATTGCGCTTTACGCTCGCTGTAGTTCTTTTGTATTTATGCATAAAATGCTTGATATATCTGATCATATTTAACGAATTCATTTCAATTTGAAACGTTAAACATTTCAAAACATTAAAAAAAAAAAAAAAAAAAACAATACGCACTTTATAAGCAAATATTGTCAAAGAAATATGTCCTTTTCATCAACGTCCAGTTGTTCTCCTTTCTTCATTGCATATAGTTCTTTCATTTTCGATAAATGACCCAAATATTCAATTGGTAAAAATTTGTGGAAAATTTCAACCGGTGATAAATTAGCCAATTCTGGAAATGACTCGCAGATTTTTTTTATGGGTTTTCGTTTCTATAGTTTCATCAAAAGATGCATTTTTTCTACAGTTAATTTCTATTTTAGATGATTTCCTCTTCCTCAAGGATTTTGGAGAAGCTTCCGAGGTAGATGGGGCATCAATAATCGTCTCGGTCATCCAATATATCGTTTGGCGATTTGCGGGTAAATACTTCTATTTGTCCGCAAACATCAGCAGGAACAACCTTATCAAATTCATTGGCATTAACATCTTCTTCATCTGTTATTGCCCCGGTCTCATCTGGTGGTAATTGGAAAATGTCTACTACAGAATCTGCTGATTCATCTGAGTCTGATAGGGCTTGAAAATATTCAATAGCTTCTTGCAAAGTTGAAAACTTTTCTCTGGAACCCATTCTTTCCACGACTTCTAACAACACTGTCGCGATCACTTCTAGCGAAACAGAAAGCGAAATCTCCACAAGGAGGGAGAAAAAGAGTAAAAACATTGATTGGGGGCAGGCCCGTCATTTAGGGGGGCAGGGGGGGGGGTCAATTGTCCCCCCCCCGACTTTGGGCAATCAATGTATTGGCATATAAGTGGGCTTGGTTTTTGCCACTTTTTGGTAAATTTTACATTGTGTATGCACCCTTTGCACCCCCCTAGAAAAATTCGAAAAGACGTCCCTGATTGGGGGCCGAACCTCTGGACAGTCTCAAGTGACAAGGAAGGAATATTTATTGCTAACAGGTTGTAGCCTGAGCAGGGTGCAAGAGAAAAGCTGTAAACATCTTCATTTCTACGTGCAAAGCGATTTTTCGACATCACTCCCACTCACAAAACTGGAGACGAGGGGGGGGGGCAAAAAAGGGAGCAGTGGAAGGTCGAAAGGCCACCCACTTTCTTTTTTAATGCGTCAAATGAGGTTGTTTTCAATTCCAAGGCTTTCACTAATCATATAACCGAACTTAGGAAGCGGCCTGAATTACTGGATTTTGTATAGCGTTACTTGCCAATGTTCCCAATTGGGAACAACGAAGTTTGATCGCTTATAGGAGCTACATTTTTGCTTTAATTTTTTATTTGTCATGTTAAGTCATTAAAAGGATCCTTATTTATGGTTACTTTAGAATATCAAAAAAGTTGAGCCTTTTTGAAATTTTTTAGAATTTTTTTTCTGTCTCCGTGAAAATCCGTAAAAAAGCACATTTTTGCGATTTTTTGTAGAAAACAATAATTGTAGTAGCTGACTAGATTTTTTTTTCAAAAAATCAGGTCTACTTTTGACAGTAAATAGAAAACAAAATTAAATCCTCAGAAGCGAAACTTTTTTTTTTACGATTTTTTAAAGTTGATGTTCCCATTTGGGAACATTGGCAATTAAAAGGTTAACGCAAAAATGGAGATATTTCGATATATAATTTGAGAATTTTCAATCCTAATTCAATGGCGTTAAGTTTTACCACTAATACCTGCACGAAAAGTACGTTTCCTTTGCATAGGAAAGAAAAAAAGTGGGGAAATATTTGTTTGCGTAGCGTTAGCATTCAACAAGACGGTTAACAAAAGCAAATTATTTAAGAAAAAACTTGATGGCCTTACTATTTTTTCCATTATCGAAATATCCTCCTAAAAAGCAGAATTGAAGAGCGAATGAAAATCGTTTTAAAATCCTTACTTTTTTTAATTTTATTAACAAGTAGAAGAAAGCAACAGATGAAAAGCTTAAACAATCTTCAACAATTGAACTTCGCAACACTTCAAACTCGTGAAAGACGGGTTTGCAAATTAAAAAAAATAATAATAAAGTGATTTAGTATTATTATTTTTGTTAGTTGCATTGTCGATTTAACTAAGTGAAAAAAAAAGACAAAAAGTAGCTTCTCTTGGAGCAATTGATGCAAAATTAAATCAGTTCTTGTACCCTTTAAAATCTACCTGTCAATCATTTTTTGTTTGACTATTTTTATTACGTCTCGAGATTTAGCAGTCACAATTAATGAAAAAGATAATTTCGATTGCCCAAACCCTCTTTGAGATATTGACACCAAAAGTGAATCTGCACTTGTTCATTATAAGGTCTACCTATGGATCAATTTTTGTTTGATTCCGCCCACCACTTATTCAACTATATCAGTCACGCAAAAGTGGATAAAAGTTCACTTGCTCCAACCTCTAAGAGGAAGTTGCGCAAAATTTGTAGGACGCCAATCCACATGGGAGAACATTTGTGTGCCAAATGCCAAATTTCGTTTAATTTCATGCATAAGTTTTTACCCGAAAGCGACCCCAAAAACTGGTTTACACACATACAGACACACTGACAGAGACTGGCTAACATAGATAGAGACTTCTAAGCTAGCATTTTTTTTTTTTTTTTAAAGTATACTAGCTGCGTGGCCCGGCGTTGCACGGGCTGTAATGTATTGAAGGCAGTTTGAGAAAACTACTCGCCACCAAGGCGGCTCGCCTTTAAAGTAATGAGGAAAGTTTAAACAGTTTACTCGCCGTCAAGGCGGCTCGCCTTTACAGTAGCGAGGAAAGTTTCAAAAAACTACTCGCCGCCAAGGCGGCTCGCCTTTAAAGTACCAAGGAAAAGTTTAATAAACTACTCCCCGATAAAGCGGCTCGCTAAAAAGCTTTCCTGCATCAAAGAATCAATCGAATTATTTGCACATGCTTCCTCAAAAATAAAGACGATGTCAAGTAGCGCATGCTTAGCACTCTCCCTAAATAACAAATAAAATTCCTTTCCAAAAATAATTATTTACAAACCGCTTTCTTCCTGTAAAATTAATTGCAAAATTCTAAACGAAAAAGTTCTTTTAATATTTGGATCGCAGCCAAAAAAAAGCCCCTTCTAAAAACTGCAATTGCAATTTTATTTAAAAACACATTTTCAAAATGGTACCAGAGAAAAAATATGTCATTAATAATTAGAATAAAAACAATTGTTAGAACTTTGTTATAACACGTATTACAAATGACAATAGAAAAAAATAACACTCTTTCATTTTAAAAAGTTCAATTTAATTAACGTTTTAATTTAAAATCGCAACGGAAAGAAATAAATATCTTGGAATTTTAAATAGTTCAATAATTTAATTAACGTTTTAATTCAAAATGGCAACGGTAGGAAATAAATATCTTGGAATTTTAAGCAGTTCAATAATTTAATTAACGTTTTTATTCAAAATGGCAACGGTAAGAAATAAATGTCTTGGAAGTTTAATCATTTATTAGGCTTAATCGCTTTAAACTTGACTACTTATTAATTGATATCTTCGCTAATTAAAATCGTATAGTTATATAAATTGAAACTAATGAAGCCTGAAAAATTACCTATCTATCGGTACCTGGTTCGACTTTCAGTTCATTGGCGTTCAGGAGAAAGAAGCGTGACATAGATAGTTAGAAAGAAAGATAGAAAGAAAGAAAGAAAGAAAGATAGATAGATACTCGGTTTTTAATATAAGTAGATTATAACGACGAAATAATACTCTACATTTAAGCAGGTTCGATGTAACATGGTACAGACTAAACATGGTGCATTATCAGTCATTAACACTGGTTTCTTTTTACGTATTGCAGTGAAGTTTAATGGTTATAAGGGGAAATAGTTCACGAGTCTAAGCAGGGAATACATAACGGGAAATGTTTTTATGACGTAATTTATAGTTAGATTATTACGATATTTGCATTTTGTAGTAATAATTCAAGTACGTAAATGTTCTTAAACTATTTTATTTCAATACACAATGTGCATGAAACACGGAAAAAGCAAATGAAAACTATTGAAAGAAAAATTACAAAACAAATATTTGTCACCGTATGCAAAACGTCTTGAAGTGCACTGAAAATTGTCTGTAGTAATTTGATGCTTACAGTAGTACAAAATTGAGATTTCTTTTAGATTTTGATTTAAAAAAAAGCACGGACGTAATAACCCTTGAACTCCAAAGTAGAGACAAACATACATTAGATACATTAGAAACAAAACATTAAATTACGTATTCTTATACTTCATTCTTAATGATAAAAAAGAAACATGTTAGAATACTGTGTACATTTCAAGCTAAAAAAATTTGATTAAGCTTTTTTAATTTTTTTTTCTCTGACGAAATTTCAAATATACAGCCACGTTAAAACTAATTCTTCGAAAAAATTGTTTGCTAATTGAAGAAAAAATATTGAACTCGAAGTCGTTTTTTCTAAAAGAAAAAATTTTGCTGTTGTGTAACTCATTTGCGTAAGACATATTTGCTAACAAAATTATAATTGGGGAACCTTTCATGTTCAAATAAATGTGCTTAGTTTATATTTCCTCATTTGGCTACAACATCGTATTAGGGAATGACAAAAATGTGTTTTAGCGAAAGAATAACTAAAAAAAGTATTGACGTAACAGAGTTTATTATTCGCTGATCAGATTTAAAAATGTATTTTCTTAGTAAATATTTTCATACGTTATACAAATTAGGCAGCGATGAGAAATATGATCACTTTCAATTTATCTTTTGATAAAAATGCATAAAAATGTTTCTCATTAAAATAAGAAAGACTCAGAGACATGTAATTTTTGCATTGAGGTTGGGTGAGTCAACGGTTTTTATCAAAACATTTTCCTTTCGAAATATAGAATAATTCAACCGACTTTTTTACAGTGCTTAAACTACTTATAATAATATAAAAAAAATACTTTTAAACATTTTTTGGCGCAAACAAAAATTATGTTTGTCAGTATTTTGAAATATTTAGTTTTTATAATGCAGCAGATCTTAGGAGAAATAAATTTACCTTTTTCTCCCCACACAACTCATTCCATACAACCATTTTCTTGCAAAGTGTGAAAAAAAGCAAAGAAATTTGAAGAGCATGATTTGTGTACATATTTCATGAGCTGTTTTGAAGCTTAGAAGATGCGGCTAAATTAAAGTGTCAACGAAGATAATGATGTTTTGCATTCAGGTTAACCTTATTTTGCTAGACAGTATTTGAAGTTCATATTCGTCGTTGTTGTTATTCTTCCTTTTTGCTTTAGAAAGTACAAGTGTAAGACGTACTCGTGTTATTTTCTGGTGTAACTGCTGTAGGGTTTTTAAAAATGAAAATTAAATGAAATATTTAACAAAAAATCCTCCAGATTTTCTGTGTAACTTATTAATCCTTGTTTGTCCCGTCGTATCAAATGTTTACTGCATCAACGAAATTAATGTTATTCAAAGTACAGTGCCCGCCGCTTATTAAAATCACATTTGTTCCGAGGATAGTTAATTTTATTAAGCGGCTGATTTTATAAACCGGCATACGTAAAATTACAAAAAGAAAAGGATTTAAAGTTTGAACAAAATAAAATATAAATTAATTACTATTATCTATATTTCATATTACGTTAATTAAAGCACAATTCGAATTTAACTTCTAAAAAGTAAATATTTTACATTACACAAGGGTTTTAAAATATTGACTGATTGTTGTTTGAGAAACAGAATTTGAAAGTAATAGATCGTTCTTAACTCTTGACGTTTAGACTTGTTTTTCTAGAGAAAGATTTTTACTCTTCCTGAATGACATGAACTGTCAACCTCTGTAATATTGAAGAGAAAGAAAATTTTAGGTTTATTCAGACAAGAAAAAAGCGAGTTTTCTCCCCCCTCCCTCCCCGTTTTTAACATTTACTCACCAAAAACTTGATTTTATAAAACAGCGCTGATGATTTTATTAAAGGATGGTTTCAACATATATTGATATATTAATGATTCTGTTCTTCCATATTTAATTTATAAAGCGCCTGATTTTATAATCCAGTAATTTAATTAGTGGCGGCGCTGAATTAGTTTCCTTGAAATTCGATTAATTATTACTTTCAACTGATACATGCCAAAATAAGTGTCAACTATGAAATACTAGTTTTAATTTCTATTATCCTTGAAATTAAAAAAAGGAATCACATGAAATATCTGTACCTCAGAACCAGAACGACGTAAGTCCAAAAATGGCGATTGTCACTTTTTTTATTCATTGTATGTAGAATCTTATTCCCCATCGACTAATTAAAACAGTATTCTATAAAACAAATTCCTTCACAATTATTTAGCAGCGTGAAAAGAGCGCGAGTCCCATCCTCTGCATGTATCCGACAATCTCTGTCGCCCTCTACTGTAAAATGGTGAAAATGGATTTACGTTAGTCTGGTTCTGAGGTACAGATATAACTCAGGGATTGTAGTTGAGTCTCATTCAACATGCACGGCTGGATAAATATTTTCTTGTATTTCTGGGTACTTTCAAAAACTTAAAAATTCCCATAAGACGTATTTTGTACAACTTGCTTTTGAACTCCTAAGTAGTTGGAGCGTTCAATTCCTGGATATTTGAATGCCATGATTATGGGCCTATGTCCGCTCGTTGGATGGCATAGGATTTCACGCTGTAACGATTCCGGAAGTTCCAATGGACTATTGTCAATTTTGTCTTGATTTTCCAGTCTTCATACTGTGCCCCTGTATCCCGCTGAGTTATGGCCAATTTTTGTCTGTCAATTGACTTGAAAAAAATGAAGTATCAGAATATTATGCCTGCAATTTCAACTTACTGTTGTTACTTCTTTCGAACTATAGTCATTTCCAAAACATCCTAGATCAAGATTGTACAAAAATCAATTTAGAACCCCGTGTATACACTTCCCACTCTTTTATCTAATTCACGTGACGATTTGAGAATTGCTGGTGCTTTTTGAATACATTACAAAATATAATCTATGCATCAAAGAGCTTTATATACATATAAGGGCCATTCCACGGAAAACCAGACATTTCACAACCTGAAAAAATTTCTTTTTTGAAAGGATTCAAGGTACTAAGTTTATTTTTGAAATTTCAAATCATATATATCCAGGTATAATTTTCCGGTATTTTTGTTATTTGAGTGGCAACAGGGCTTCAAAGATGGCTGACACCAGCTGAATAATTTCTGATTTTTTATTTTAAAAAGGGTGAGTGTCTTTTTCATTTTATGCCTCATTTTCAGTATTTTACTGCAGTACAAGTTGTTTTATTACATGTGAAAGTTAACGTAAATTGAATGTCCCACACGTAACATAAAATATGTATATTTTAAAATTACTGCTAAACTAGAAACTGAAACTGGAAATGGTTACAGATTGTAAGAACCTTAATATGTGTAAGCATTAACTTCGAGCTCGAACTCGGAAGCTCGAACTTCCAACAACTCGAAACTTTGGGCCGGCCCTTTAGGATAAATGATTTTAAGTTTCAAAAATAAAATTAGTACCTAATACCATTTCAAAATAGGATTTCTTTCAGATTCTGAAATATTCAGTTTTTCTTGAAATAATCAAATAGAAGGTATCTCGAAGAAAAAGTGCGCAGCAAAACATTCCGAAAAGCTACAAACATTAGAAGCATACCTAGCTTCCATGAAATTTATTGCAAAGGCAAACTTGCAGGACACAACACCTTTCAGGAGAGATTTCCACATTTCAATCGAACAGTTGCATGAAATTAATTCCAAAGCAAGAACTAAAATGAGTTGTTGTTTACTAGAAACGGAAGTCGTATCCAGGGGAAATATTTAAAAGGGTAGAAAGTAACACATGTTTTATAAATATAATAGAACCATCAAAACTTCCAGTTTGTTTTAAATGGCCAACACGACGAAACGAAAATGCTTACTTAAGAAAAGAGATTGTTAAAATTATTTCTTCACCAAATTTTTGGTAAAACGAGAGGTTGCTATAAATTCACGGACATTAGAACTACTTATGTTTCATTTCTAAAGACTATCAGTGAAACACCTGCTGATATTTACTTTGCATTATTTATTTTGTTAAAATTTGATCTTCCTGTATATTACTTTATGACATTTTGATTTACAAATAATATTTTTTTTAATGTTTTTTTTCTTGTAAAGTTAGATATTTTCTGGTTTGAACAATAAATTATGTTTTACACATTAATTAGAAATTGTTTTCACTCATTCAATAGGGTGAAAATCGCAAGATGTCCCACACGTGACACTTAGGTCCCTCACGTGACAGTTACTAAACTAGCTACAAATGTAGTATGTTTATTTTTTAAAGCTAACACTGCAAAACATTATTAGTAGGACACCATACTGTATGTTCAGAAATTTGGAGCTGCCAGAATATAACAGATTCGCAGGAATTTTCACTAGAGTTGTGAAGTGTAAAAACTGATGTCAGAACGCTTGTCCCACACGTGACAGTCATTCTTTAATGAGAAACACCAATTAAAAAAGATATCAGGAAAACATTTTTTTGCTGCTCAAATCACATGCACAATGTACTTTCCCCAGGTTCAAAAATTTTTAGCCTGTAGTCATAAATTATTCGTATACATACATGAATGTTAGTGAAAATTTCGTCTGATTGTCCCACACGTGACCGTGGTATCACCCATAAAAAGTTCATGCTAAAAGATTCAAGACAATTTGTTCAGAAAAGATATAAAAACAAACTTACTTTTAGCCATCAGTTTATGGCTTAAGCGTCATTAAACTCAAAAGTAAATAAATCTAATTTAAAAAGGAGAAAATCCATGCTCTAACTATAACCTTTGATGCAATTTGTCGACACTTATACAAAACCTTGCATGTCCTGAAAATTGAATTTATTCAGACACTATTTCTCTCATCATTATCATGTTCTACAGACGGGAATTTTTATTCCGACAGTGTATGAGTCATTAGTCTCAAAGAGCGTAGAAGAAACCAATTTGTTCTTACACCCCCATATTTCATTGCAATGAATAAGTTTTCAAACACTAAGGAAGCAACTTTAAAATTTAACAATTTATTATATTTAAACAGCTGTGTCTGTTGCACGGCTTGGGAATGCGTTTAATCTTGTAAGAATCTTGGTCTACTGCGAGAGAACGTTTAAAATGCAAGTCCGTATTTTGGTGTCTGAAAGCCGCCAGATGCATCAGACGGCGGCAGCTAACGAGCTTAATTGATTATACTTCGCTGCGCTTTTTGAAACACCTGGCCGTGATTTTAAGCAAGATTCCTGGGTTATTCGAGTCACGTAAAATGCGTTAAGAGTATTATAGGGCTTTGACGATTTTTAGAGACTAGAACTTTACTAAATAGACGTCTCTGTTTGGATGTTGATACTAGATGTGTTGTGAATGTATAATGAGAAGTAATTTTGCTGTGGCTTAATTTTTGCGCTATGTTATTAATTCTCAAGGCGCATTTTGCAAACGCGAAAAAATAAATTAAGTTTTTGTTACATATCTATTACTGAGCGGTTTGTTTGTTGAGATCCAAAGCTGAAACATTGTTACCATTTTTTAATGTTACATTGTATTGAGGTGCATACATTATGTCTCGTAAAGGATTAGAAAAAAAATATTTGAATCTGGTGTAAGCACAGCCATACTTCCAAATAGGAAACAAATTATATTTTGTTTTGAATACAAAGCAGCAAAAATTGTAATATTTAACCCGTGGAGTGAAAAAATTGTATAAGTCAATAAAACAAGATGTTAAGTAATTTAATAAGCAGTTTTGCACAAAACGCGACTTCTGTTTCGTATGGCCGTAGTGGTCTGATTAGTAAGGTATCGAACTCATAACACAACGGTCTCGGGTTGGATGACAGCTGGTCCAATATCCACCGTGTTCATTAATGGCGACTGGGGCACGTTAAAGATGATCGTGGATCATAAACAGAGCCGTTGACAGGTTTCATGGGCCCCTATGCAACTTTTTGTGGGCCCCCCCTCCCCCAAACCTTTACTTAAACTTCCTACAATTATTTTCACATAAATAGCGTAAATTTTGTCAAAGGACGTAACTAAAATTTTATCTGTTTAACTGAAAGTTTTCGTAATAAAAGAAAAAAAAAGAAAAGATTTGCGATACTTTTTTTTTAAAGGAGTTCTCAACTTTTAGGGCCGCAGCTGCAACCAAAGATTCGGTAGCTGGTCGTAGCATAATATATACTCGCCTTAATTTTTAGGAGTGCAGGCGGAGCCTTTGCTTCTCCCCCCCCCCCCCCCGCACCTCCTCTCCCTAGATTTTTCGTAAGAGAAAAATTCGCGCTCTTACTTTTCCGATGAATTGTAAATACAATTCATTCAGCATTTTTAAAAGCTTTTGTGTGTCTTTTTCGCTGATAAGTGATAACATGACCTAATAGCGGGATGGGTATTAGAATGTTGCAATGACCTCTTTTTAAATGGGGTGTAGAGTAGACTAGTCCCGATTTCAGGGGGTCCGGGGGATTATCCCCCGGGAGAAATTTTGAAAAATTGATACAAAATTCGGCATTTTGAAGCCTTATAGGAAGTTATAAGACGGAAAAATATGACAAAAAAAGAGGCAAGCAAAGACCCTCGAAAAGTCATACATTCGGTAAAAATTAAAATGGTTTGAGGTTCAACAAATCGTTGACATTAATCGACTAGGAATAAGAGCAAGAGAGAAGAGGGAACGGAGAAAAAATACTACATCTGAAAAATTGCTGAAATGTGGCACATTTAACGACATTATTTTTGGAGTAAAGCTAACAATTTTGTGTGATCTAATGGTTAAGAATACTTCCTTTGACCCTAGAGATCGAACTCGAAATCCAATATTGGAGAACTCTTTCCAAAAAAAAAAAGAGTGAAAAGGTAAAGGGGATAAAATAGTCATGCAAAACACACTCATTAAAATTATAAAAACCAGTTAAAGCAAAAAATAGTAAACAACGATATAAATTAAAATTGTATTTATAATTTTTACATTATTATTTTTATATAATTATTGTTACACTATTTTCTTTTTGCATAAATAGGGTTTTCACGTAAATAGAGTAAATACTGTCAAAGGAAATAACCAACATTTTCAACTTAAAAGTTTCCTTAACCCTTTAAGCGGTTTGCCCGTACGGTGTACGTGCTACCCGAAATTGGCCTCATCTGGTTTGCCCGTACGGCGTACGGACATCGATATTTTCAGATTTCCTTTTCTGGTTTTCCCGAACTGTTCGGAAAATTGTAAACCTCAAAATTCACAGTAAGTGTGAGAGAAATTTTTGCATAATTTGTAAACCATTCATTACTGCATGCGTACTTGAAAAAAGCAAATATTTCGGATTTTGTGACCAAAACTGTAAAATAAAAAATATTGTAAAAGCATTGAAAACGAAAAAAAAAATTTAAAAATTCTTTATATTCTTATTCTGTTAAGTATGGTACTTAACTATATGCAATAAAAAATATGTCTTTTTTAGAAGCATTTCTGGTAAAATAATTGACCGCTTAAAGGGTTAATAAAGAAAATATAAAAGAAAGAAAAGAAATTTGCGATACTTTTTTTTTAAAGGAGTTTCCAACTTTAGGGCCGCAGCTGCAACCAAAGATTTGACGGAGCCTTTGCTTCTTCCCCACCCCTCCTCCCTAGATTTTTCGGAAAAAATTCGCTCTTACTTTTCCGATGAATTGTAAACAAAATTCATTCAACTTTTTTTTCTCCATTACCAGTTGATACCAGGACGGACTTGGACTTAAAGGTGCTCTAAACTGTTACAGACCTCTTTACATTCCCTAAAACTTAAGTAACAAACCTTCTTTTTTTTTGTGTGTGTGTGTGTTTTTTTCGCTGATAACAGCCCCCTGTGTTGTTTCCTTGTGTTTTTTTTTTTTTTTTTTTTTTGACGTAATAACGGGATGGGTAACAGAAGAGAGAAGATTGATGCAATGACCACGTCAAAACCGCATTTGGTGAGCGTGGTCATTGCAGCAGTCTTCTCTCTTCTGTTACCCATCCCGTTATTACGTCAAAAAAACAGCATTATAAACACAAGGAAACAACACAGGGGGCTGTTATCAGCGAAAAAGACACAAAGTAAAAAAAAAAAAAAAAAAAAATAGGTTTGCTACTTAAGTTTTCGGGAATGCAAAGGGGTCTGTAACAGTTTAGAGCACCTTTAAGTCTAAGTCCGCCCTGGTATCAACTGGTAATGGAGGAAAAAAAGTTGAATGAATTGTGTTTACAATTCATCGGAAAAGTAAGAGCGAATTTTTTCCGAAAAATCTAGGGAAGAGAGGTGGGGAAGAAGCAAAGGCTCCGTCAAATCTTTAGTTGCAGCTGCGGCCCTAAAGTTGGAAACTCCTTTTAAAAAAAGTATCGCAAATCTGTTCTTTCTTTTTATATTTTATTTAATGTAGGAAACTTTTAAGTTGAAAATGTTGGTTATTTCCTTTGACAGTATTTACTTTATTTACGTGAAAGCACTATTTATGCAAAAATAATAATAGTGTAACAATAATTATATAAAAATAATAATGTAAACATTATAAATACAATTTTAATTTATATCGCTGTTTACTATTTTTTGCTTTAACTGTGTTTTTATAATTTTAATGAGTGTGTTTTGCATGACTATTTTTTTCCCCTTTACCTTTTCACTCTTTTTTTTTTTTTTTGGAAAGAGTTCTCCCATATTGGATTTCGAGTTCGATCTCTGGGGTCAAAGGAAGTATTCTTAACCATTAGATTACATAAAATTATTTGTTTTACTCCAAAAATAACTTCGTTAAATATGTCACATTTCAGCAATTTTTCAGATGTAGTATTTTTTCTCCGTTCCCTCTTCTCTCTTACTCTTATTTTCCTTGTCGATTAATATCAACGATTTATTGAACCTCAAACCATTTTAATTTTTACCGAATGTATAACTTTTCAAAGGTCTTTGTTTACCTCTTTTTTGCCATATTTTTCCGTCTTATTGCTTCATATAAGGTTTCAAAATGCCGAATTTTGTATCAATTTTTCAAAATTTCTCCCGGGGGACAATCCCCCGAGCCCCCTGAAATCGGATTAGTCTACTCTACACCCCATTTAAAAAGAGGTCATTGCAAAATTCTCATCCCGCAATTAGGTCATTTTATCACTTACCAGCGAAAAAGGCACACAAAAGCTTTTAAAAGTGCTGAATGAATTGTATTTACAATTCATCGGAAAAGTAAGAGCGCGAATTTTTCTCTTACGAAAAATCTAGGGAGAGGAGTGCGGGGAGGGGGGGGGAGAGATGCAAAGGCTCCGCCTGCACTCCTAAAAATTAAGGCGAGTATATATTATGATACGACCAGCTACCGAATCTTTGGTTGCAACCAAGGAGGTTAAAGGGGAGGAGCTAAATCTCTGCTATCTAAAAGTGGCAACGAATTCTCACCGCCGCCAGGGGAAAAGCTCCCTACTTCCTACGGGAGTCAATGTAAATGATACTGAATCTGTCATCTTTTTAAATGCTGATATGGGAAAGAAAAAAAAAATTTTTCAACTGGATTTTGGTGCAAATCTTCGATTGACATTATGAATTAAATATGATTTTCATCCCATGAAAATAAGTGCCGTATTCTTTGAGAAATAGGTTTAATCGAATGCACTTACCAACTTGCCAAATCTGACAGAATCTCATTTTTTAAAGACTGCTGTTGGCAAGAATATTTCTATTTAAATTGGAATTTTGCTCAAACCATCGATTAACATTATGAACTAAATATATTTAATAAATATATTTAAACTAATAATTATTTTGTCTACTAAATATATTTAATTAATAACAAAATTAAATACTGACAAAATTATTTTTTTGCCTCATGCTTAATTTATCAACAATTTAGAGAACTGATTCTCAGCAAAAATTATATCGTACAATGCAAAGAAAATGTCACATACAGTCGCATATATGTCAAATTTGGCAAGTAGCTAGATGCGGTCGATTTAACATCTTTCTTAAAAAATACGGCAAAATTTCAGTGGGATCAAAGTCATATTTCGTTCATAATGTTAATCGATGGTTTACACCAAAATCCAGTTGAAAAAAAAATTTATCTTTCCCATAGCAGCATTTAAAAAGATGACAGATTCAGTATCATTTACATTGACTCCCGTAGGAAGTAGGGAGCTTTTCCCCTGGCGGCGGTGAGAATTCGTTGCCACTTTCAAACAAGCGCATCCGTAGAACATTTCTCTCCTCCTTTCTACTCCGTGGTTGCAACTGCGGCGCTAAAAGTTGAGAACTCCTTAAAAAAAAGTATCGCAAATCTTTTTTCTTTCTTTTTTTTTTCTTTTATTACGGAAACTTTCAGTTAAACAGATAAAATTACGTCCTTTGACAAAATTTACGCTATTTATGTGAAAATAATTGTAGGAAGTTTAAGTAAAGGTTTGGGGGAGGGGGGGGCCCCACAAAAAGTTGCATAGGGGCCCATGAAACCTGTCGACGGCCCTGGGTGTTAATGAATCGGTGTTGCCGAAAGGCGATTTGTTATTCCGGGCTGAAAGTGGCCTTCGGCGCCTTTTCTAATAGATCGGGGGGCTTATCAAAGCAATTTTCACAATGTGCTGCAAAAGGGGCAGTCAGTTTGCGATGGGTAGTTGCCTGGGCTATATTCAGTGCCAATTTTGGATCCCAGAACGAACCATTCTTGACTAATTCTTAAAACAGCTATGAATTTATTTATACAGGGTGTTCAAAAAATAACGATCCATTTCAATGCAAACACTAATGTACCGAATACTTTCTCACAGTAGCGTACATAGACTTACAGATGCGCCCCAAACCCGCAAGATTTGAAAGTTCGCCTCCCACCCCCTATTAAACCAAAACATATTTTACCCGTGCAACCCATAGCGCTATTTTCTTGGATTTGGGGGGGGGGGGGGCTATGTACGCCGCTGCTTTCACACATATTTCAAGAAACGCTATCGTAAACTTGGCAAGTTATTATTTAAGTAGAGCAGTCAAATGTTTTGAATATAGTTTATTGACGATTAAAACTTACAACAACTTAAAACCCGATATTAAAGATTGTTTTCTAAATGAATTGAAGAATATTTAATACTCTAAGACCTATGTGGAATTCAATGGAACTCGGTACCCGTTAGATTTAAACTTTTTTTTGTCTTTGACACCGACTATCCAGAACCTCATTACGACTGAACTTGATTCCTTTTTCACATTTGTGTTTTGTTGGGATAACACTTTCCGGATGTTTATTAAACTACGAAAAGTGGCGCGAAAACTCGACCGAATTCATTCTTAAAAATCTCAGTTTTAGTTTTGTTTCTAATGACCTCACTAGAACGTGCCTTTCTGTAAAATAAATGGCATCTACACAACTTGACTTCTTTCCGATGCGTGTTTTATTACTGATAATGTGGCAGTTTTACTAAGGATATACGTTTTTTCGAGCATAATTTCTCCGATTTCAGGAATATTAAAGGAGAAATGAAAAAAAAGGAAGCTCTTTTTAAAAAAAAGTGTAAGATGTTTCTTGCGCACAAGAACAGCGAATATTCGATTTAATGATGTGCGGTGGGGGCTCGCGACGTTCGAAATGTCAGCTCTCACCCTCTCTCCCCACCTTTTGGCACTCGACGGCTTCTCCCCCAGCTCATGTTTTGGAAATGAGCCTATTAGAATTCAGTTCAGAAATTGAATTCCTTCCATATTTGATTCCGAAATTCAATTTTCCGACTGTCGGCAAAAAAAAAGGCGATGTCATCCTTTTTGTCTTCGCTTGTCTGTGCTCATTCTCCTTGATTCGTATTATCGAATGCTTAGAAATGCGGGATTGCCACTCAGGTGTTTTATAAACGATAATAAAACCGAATTAGCCTTCTCTTCTCTTTTCCTTGAATTTGGCATTTTATTTTCACTGATTGCTACAGAACATTATAAGAATAACTTCTCATGAAAGGGAACTGCAACACTAAAATGAGCAAAAATAGACAACATTTAAAAAGTGCAAATGTATACATTAAAAACAGTTTAAAACTCAGCAAACAGTTGTTTCGGGGCTATAAAATGCAAGCCCCATCATCAGGGCCCGATTAACCTCTGAAGTTAGGGGAAGCTCAGTCTCCTGTAGGGGCCCTCCACTTTTCGTTAAAGAAAATTCTCGTACGACTCTGCACGTTGACACAAAACTCACAAATGCTACAAAGATTATTCTTAAAGTGGCCCAGTAAAATTCAGATTAAAGTTTAGCCTATATACTTGCACTATAATTCTCAGCAAATACGGGTGGTTTGTCATTGAATAAGATTTATCCCTTCACAAACTTAGCATTCAAAGCCATACTAACACAGTTGTGCCAAACTATATTGAACAAATTATCTTTAAAATTGAATTAAAATGCGGAAACTGGGGTTTTTAAGAAGTTTTCCTGCCATTTCTGGGCCCTTTGAAATTTTTGAGGGGAAGCTCAAGCTTCCTGAGCCTTTTGGGTAATCAGGCCCCGCCCATCATCAATGTAAGGTTCACATGCCGAGTTGTTCACTTGACAGTCTTTGGCATGTGAACCTGTCTTTTTCTTTGTATTTTTATGCACTGATGATGGGGCTTGCGTTTTATAGCCCTGAAACAGCTGTTTGCTCAGTTTTAACCTCTTTTTAATGTGTATATTTATATTTTTTAAAACATTGTCTATTTTTACTCATTTCATAGTGCAGAGTTTTCGACTGCTGTTTTACAAGACTAAAATGTTTTTTTTTGCTTTTTTTTAAAGGAGACATGGTGGATTTACGATTCAAAGCTTACACCATCCTTAGTTAATTTTGTTTTGTACTAAATACATTATTTACGCTTGACGAGTCATTTAGTCCTCCAAATTAAAATCTCTGGGCGTGCTGGATCAGTGGTTGGTCGGTTCATGGTCTGGTTCACAAAGCCTTCAGGGCCACACGCAACCGGTTAAATCACAGGAATAGTTATAGATCTTGGAGTGCAGTGTAGTCCCTACGTGTTTGTTTTATGTAGTTTTTTTCTGATTCGAGTTCGAAGTTCTTTAGTAAAAAAAAACTAAGACAAATTTAAAAAAAAAAACATTTGGAAAAAAAAAACATTTGGAAAAAAAAAAAAAACTACAGAATTTGGAAAAAAAAAAAAAAAAAAAAAACAACAGGCACAAGTCAAATTTTATGGCATAACTGACTTGCACCATCGATAGGTCATTGGATGCGACCAACGATCTCGTAAGAAGGTCGGACAGCGAGTCCTTGAATAATAAAAATGTCGGTCGGTGGATCACTTGCAACTTCTGAGGCTGTTTGGAAATCTCGTCTAGCGCGCGTCTTCGTGGGCGGGGCCCATCCCACAACGCCTCAACCCATTGTCTTACGCCCACGCAACTGTCTGGGCTCACTCTCAGCAAGCTGTTAGCCCTGAAAAAGAAAAAGAAAGAAAATTCTGGGCACTAGTAGGGGTCACTTTCTTTGTTTTTCTCTGTTCAATTCTTAGAATAGAACAGGGAATGCATATTTTACGCTGCAAAAAACAAACTTGTTCTTACAGTGTAATACTGGCAGCAGAGATTGCAGTTTAACCTTTAGGAACCGGGCGGTACACATGTTGTACTATAAGTCTCGTTTAGTTTAGAGGACGGGGTTGAAATTTTCGCTCGAAACCTTTGGAGCCGGGGATTTTTTCAAAGTTTCATACGTCTGGTACGACAGTTTATACCTTCTCTTTTCAATGGAAAAGAAATCTGTGGTTAAACTGTCGTACTACCTGGGTCGAAAGAAAATTTTCTATATGAACAGCCCGGATCCAAAAGGTTAAAACTGTAAAATGCACAGTGAAAACAGTAAAATTGCTAATTTTACAGTTTATTACTGCAAAGCCGCAATTTTAGTTTAATACCACAATTTTACTAATTATTACCCCAAAATTAGCTGTATTATACCATGAAAACAGTATAATACTGGCAGCAGAGGCTCCAGTTTAAAACAAAAATGCACAGTTATAAACTGAAACTAGCAATTTTACAGTTTATTACTGTAAGAGTAGCAATATTTACAGTTTGCTACTATAAAATTAGCTGCATTATACTCTAAAAGCAACATCTATTTTTTAGTGTAGGGTCGTTTTTCTCGAAGGACATCAGTTCATTCTTGATCCCAGCTCTTTGTCTGAAGTGGAAAACTATGTGCCGTAAACAGATACAAAGCCTGATCTATAGTTATTTAGGTAGCTGATTCAGTTTTTGTTTTTTACTGCTCTACTCGTATTTTAAGAGGGTTATTGCGTTTTATATTTTGGTGGTGTACTGCCGTAAAACAAGAAAACTGCTTTAAAAAATGAAGGAAAACATTTATAGTAGAACTCACTAACACCGCTAGAATTCCTCCCCCCCTTTTTTTGACAGGGGGTGTCAAAAAATGTACTAGTCTATAAACTACTATATTATAATTTTGTAATATTTTTAATAAAAATGGATGTTTTTTTGTATGTTTGTTCCTGATACAAATCCAGTTTTCGCCGGATTTTCATCAAACTCGGCACAGGGGCTCCTTGATGCCCAAGAATTTACATAGGCGGAGTTTTGAAATTTTAAAAAATCCAAAAAGCTAAAAATTCAGATTCTTTTGTCTCAAAATGGCCATTTTTTTTCAATTTTGAATAGATAGAGTAACAAAGTCTTTGAGCATACAAATTGACAAAATTTTACACATTTAAATATGAGTATTTTCCAACAAAGATTGCGATTAACAACGAATTATCAATTTAAGGCTCACATATTTCATTTTAGCATGAAAGAAGTTAAAAACAATTATAATCATCTGTGTTGTATTAATAAGCACCCGGGCAACTTCGGGTAATTAGCTAGTATGCAATAAAAGTAATGTTTTTTTGGGAAGGGGATTACCCCACGCACTGCGGCCACTCGGTAAACAAAACAAATCAGTCAAGTTGAAAATGACGTTTCTTGAATAATGGTTATTCTTTTTCGTTAAAACCGCAGCAAGTGAATTACCAGAAAAAGAAAATTCATCTTCTCAAGAGCATTTATTTGTAACAAACAATTAAAATTTATTTTGTTGTTATCTTTCTGATGTCTCGCGACTTTTATTTAATACTGAAACTGTTTTGTACGTCAAATGTGCTTTCGTACCCCGTTCATTCATCTGGTTAGCTGTCGGACTCAGATAACTTTTTTCTTATCCTGATCTCATTGTAAATAAAAAGTTCTTCGCGTTAGCGTCATTAACATAATTAATGGAGCAAGCTGTTCTCCGTAGAATGTCGGGAATAAAAATGGACGTGCACATCACGGACGTATGCGGGGCCGGCAGCGAGAGTAGCCATCTTTGTCCCGGTTATCGATGCACAAAGCTACAATGGCAAATGGCATTATTAGTATCAATCCTAAAACTTAACTTCGGGAAATTCACTCTTAGAAACGCACTGTAATTTCAAGGAATGTTCTTCTTATATCACAAACTGGCTTATTAAAAGACGCCCCGAGTAAGCTTTTCGTTTATTGACGAAAATGTCGAGATATTAGAGCATGAGTTTCTGACCCATGAGCAAGAAAAGAATCGTCGTAAATGACGAAATATATCTAACGATTGAAGATTCCTCAAAAGTGAGCGGTTCGTTTCTAAGACCAGAGCTGTGGAGTCGGAAGAAAAATGTTTGGTTCCGACTTCGACTCCTGGAATTTTCGAGTCTTCGACTTCGATTCCTTTACTCCAAAATCAATCCGATCCCGACTGCGTCCTCGCAGAGTTGCAAATAAAATACTCGACTCCGATTCTTGGAATTTAAAGCCTTCAAGTCCACAACTCCAACTCCGCGGTCCTGGTTGGGACTTCATGAAAGCATCTTTATTTTTCTTTTTTAAACAGTTTTCTAAATACATCATTTTGGAAAACATTCGTGGAACAAATGAATTCCTCGGAAAACAATTTGTCTAGATGACGTATAAAAAGGGTGAAGAAGAAACGACCAATTAGTACCTAAGTTGTATAACAAGACTGGTGGAGTTCAAAAATGTCGGGGATCGCACCCGACTTGGTTTCAAATGAGATGGCCCTTTTTTACCTTCACTTTTCCCAAAAAACTGCGCTCGAAATTTCTCCCGAAAAAAGACCGTCGTGTGTGTGCGAGAGCGATAACAGTCCTTCCTGTTCCGCGAGTTCAGCTTCGGAACTGTTCCCAAAAACAAATGACTTTATTTGCTCCGGATTGTCTTTGTCTTATACAGCGAACAGTTAGGGCCATGCTCCACATTGACGTAAAGCAGAAAAATAAAGCAGAAGCGTAAAATGGATTCAATGATGTTCCTATGGAAAGTACCCGGATTTTCGGTTTCTGCCTTCAGTTTCGGTCGCGTTTTACGCTGATGTGGAGCATGGCCCTTAGGGAAGAAGGCGCATTTATGTAAGCGTAATGAACGATTTCCTTTCCTTTGAACCGAAACAGGCGGAAGACAGAAATAAATTTCATTTTCTGTCGCAGAATCGTTAATCGTGCCAAGAAATAAGTTAAATCTACACTGTTAAAACTACAGGTTGCGCAAGGCACTTTTAAGGGTGAAACGTCGTAGCACCAGCGGCACTCCCTGAAGGTTGCCACTTGATTCCCCATGGCACCCGTGAAGGTGCAATTTGGCTCCTTATGGCACCGTTAGGGTTCCAAGTATCACCAATAGGGTGCCATAAGTCGTCACAAATAACCAAGTGGCACTTTCAAGGGGGCCTTGGGATACTTGGAGAATATGTAACCCATTAATGCCTCACATTTTTTCCCCAATGATATTTTGTATTCTGGTTACAAACAGTGTTTAATGGAGAGGAAAAACAATAAAAAAAATATTACGTAAAAAATAATTTTTTTATTAAGGAAAGAAAAATCGTCCCTTAAAAGTTACGGTAGACCCCAGAGGGTACACACTTTTTTTACTAATTTTTTTTCTGCCTACGATATAATATATTTGAAAAGATATTTTATAAGAAGAAATAAAATCAGCAATTAACATAAGCTGGAAATAACTTTGAAAACTTAGCTTTTTTTTCTTGAAATTGTGAACGATGTAATTTTTGATAAAGATCATATTAAAACTGCTACAAAACACACTTTACAATGGTTATGTGCTGCAATCTGTTGATAACGAATTGAAACAATACCAAGGTACTAATTGAACACTATTATTTGGTTGAAATTTTCATTTTGGGGAAATTCAGACCCTTTTTTGGACCGTCCCTAAAAAGGGACGCTAGGCATTAATGGGTTAAAGATCATAAGTTGTTCATGTTTCTAAATGGATACATACATCCCAATAATTCCCAGACCTTAATAAAATTTTGGAAAGACTTCAAAATGAAATTCAAAAACATAACATAGCATTAAAAAAACGGTCCAACTATGCGAAAAATAAAAGATAGTAGGCTTTAATTAAGTCCAAAGGCTGTAAAGTAGTAAGTGTAGCTCCGACATTGAACAACAAAGTGAACAACAAAATGTCTGCTTTCGTGCCTGGTACTAATGGAAGCCTAATTGAAACAGGTTTTAATGTTTGGAATTAAAAGAAAAATCTCTACTGGGAAATGATTTAGAATCTAATGAATTAAACTTCATGTTCAAAAGGTATTCAAGAAGCACGTCTACCAGTGAGCCTCTTTAACTTTTGTTGTTTTGTAAAACAATTAATATTGACTGGAAAATCTATCTGGTGTTTAATGTCAGGAGAAGAATTTGCATCTTTTTTTTTTTTTTTTTTCGTAAAACGCCACAAGGACTTTTTTTTACGGGCATTCACCGACTTGCTATTTGACATTTTCTGCAGGGCTCGGATTGTGTGAATTTCGAGCGGGCGACACGACATGGCATGGTTCAAGTCTGCCGAGTTCCAATGATTTAAGTCAGCAGGGTTCAGGAGAAATTGCCTGAGTGTGGACCACATTTTTCATCTCGCAATTTAGTGATATTAAACGTTCTTATTCGTTAGTGATAATAAAGTTTTCTACTTATTTCTTACTTAAAAGTTTATTTTTAAACAGTGGAGCGGGGTTAAAGGGGGAGGGGGCGTAATTGTTAGCCACAATTTCTCTAGTTTGAAATGCCCCACTCATATTTTAATAGTTTTATTGTATATTTTGGTATCCAAAGTTGAAAAAAAAAATATATATTGACCCCTTCCCGCTCGCTCCCGTCTAAATCACGGACTGAGTTTTCCCCTCTTTTCCTCGCTCCGTGACATTTCCGGGCTGGAGTGTTAACGTAATAAAATGCCAATAAGAATAAAACTAATTCATTTATTTTGCCCAAAAACATTATACTTCTCATTTTACACATTAGATAGCAACACCAGGAAAAATATAAAACTATTTTTAATGTTTAAAACACATATTTTAAAATTTTCCTTGCTTGCTGGAAAAGCAACATTAAGTCATATTTACCCTGAATGTTGGCTTTTCCCGAAAAATTAATTTTTGTAAAATTTCAAGCTAAAGATAAATAAAAAATAAAGAATAAATGTATATGTTGTTCATGCATATAATTTCATAAAATTATCAGGGATAAAAAAATAGGTACTTTTTTGACCGTTTTCTGGAAAATTAACCTATCGTTAAGGGTTTAAATTCATTTTACAGTCAGAGATGATTCAATCCTTATACCCTTTGAAAATCTTACTGTAACCTTTTAGGGATAATTACCCCCAGGTTGAGAACCGCTTTCTTAGTGAGTTGAGAAGAAACCAATTGAAAATTTCTACTACTGCTGAGTTTGCTTCGAATTTATGCAGGGAAGAGTTTCACAGTCAGGGATGAAAATCTTCCGCGGATCCGCGATTTTCCACTTGTATTTTTTCTTTCCTTCCGCAATCGGAAACTTTATGTTGCATTAAGTTTGCAAAAAAAGAAAAAAACTCATCATTAAAATAAAGCTTAAAAGATGTTGATTTAAAGTAGTAGAGGTTGAAATTATTTCCAACTTCCAAAACAATGGAACTATTTTTCGGATGCAGCAGGATTGAAACCTCCTGAATGATATTCAGTTATCGGCAAACTAATGATTTTTATTTTGGCATGCTTCCAAAAACATAAATTTCCGTTGTAGGGAGTAGAAATTAAGAAAATTCAGTTAAAATATTAGAGATCTTAGTCAAAAAATCGTTAAAATATTTTTGATTTTTGTGATTTATCAAAATAACTGAAGCCCATACAATATTAGTTAAGAAAATTCATTTCTTGAAGAGCACATATCTAATTCATCTAAAATTACACCCCTCCCCCCCTTTTTTTTCTTTTCTACATTGTTGTGGATGACTTAAAAAGAAATAAGGGGTGTACAATTAAGAGGTTTTAAAAGAAGCTCAATCTGCCAATTTTACTCAAGATTTCACTTCACAAATTAAGAGGAAATCTGGCATTAATATTTTTCTTTAGAATATTTTTAAAAAATCTACCCAAATATAAAGCTGCGCAATTTTTCCTCTTTTTTGATTTTGAGCTGTTTTCATCCCTGGATTCACAGAGGTTGGCGACAGAAATAATAAGCATTTTGAACATCTTTGGAAAATTCACTATATGTATTACCAAATTGACACTGAATTTGTTATTTCATTTTCGGCACCTATGTTTTCGCCAACTTGTTCATAGATCACCAAGCTGTTGCCGACTTATGATTTCACTTCAGTTGCCTACGCCTTCAAATACAGAAGTGAATACAGGCCGGTACAGACTTGTGGTCTGATGGCCGATTACAATCAGGAAAGGCCACCTGCATATTTACATGCTATATGTGCCTTACATACAAAATATCAGTCTGCTATGGCTAACCGTTTTTGAATAAAGCCGGGTACATGCATACGCACTCACATACATACAGACATGACAAAACTGAACGAAATAGATACAAAAATCGCCAAAATGGAGAGTTTTTTGAAATGCGTTTTACATTCTTTCATACGGGACATAAAAATTAGTCAATATTCAATCAGGGTTGATTAAAATGTAAATTATGGCTGTAATTGGAGTCTGATATTTTTCGTTAATACAATGCTACATTAATTTCTTACAAGGAAGTAAAAACAATAGGGTAAGGGGAGTATAATACTTTCTTAGCTTACGGTAACGAAAGAAAGCAGGTTCATAATAAGAATAATAATAAGTCGCGGAATCTAATTTAATATTTAATATAAACAAAATGTAATCAACTCCCGAACGAACTGACTTTAATACCCGCTCTCTTCTTCTCCTAGTAATTATGCGTATATAAAATCTAAATAACAGAGCAGAAATAATTTTCGCCGGTGAGAGTTTTTAAATTAAATTAAAGCACAGCCGAGGTATGTTTTTCAGTTTATTTACTTTTACATAATGGGGAAAATCGTGCAGACCAATTTCTCTCTCTAAGTAGATTTTCGAACCGTCGGGACTTTTCGCTCCTGTGTCGCTTGTCTTTGCTCGAGTTATGTGTTTTCAAAGCTTTTTTGTCAAAATAAATTAGCTGAAAAATGTGCTCTTTTCGGCCATTTTGGTTCTTTTTATCCAAAGTACTGCATGAACAATTGGAGTTTTTGGGCCCCTTACTCATTATAGGACAGCGCCATAATGGGGCATTTTTGATTAACAGTATTTGTGAATGAAAGCGGGCTTCAAACTGGCATTTAACTTAGACAGCATCTGCACGCTTTTATATAGATGTTCTTGCTATTTGCGAGTATTTCGTTTGCTTCCTGTATTAACCTTTTGAAGTTGTTAATGTTTGAAAAGGTTTGCAATGTTCTTGAAAAAGTAAATTATGTGTTGATGACTTTTGGAATGTTTTATTATACTTATTCTGTGCTGTCGTCCGTTTGATTGGGTGGAACAAGATTTTTAATAGTTGTCCAAAAGCAACTTTCAGGGTTTGCAGTGATTTCGGAAATTAGTCAAAGATGCAAAGCATTTCAACTTTACGGAGACATTACAGATGTCTAAATGGGCAGATCATATCCTACACAAGTGGATGGGTCTTTGTTTTAGCTCTTTCAGTGGCCATTGGCCAGTGACGCCGTTTATAGTTTATTTAAATTGTGAATAGTAATTGGGAAGTTTATTGTTTGTTAAGTTAACAAATTAATTTCAAGGACAAATTTAAGCGAGCATAGAATTATAGATAATGCATTGGTGAAACTTAACAAACTGAGACACTAATCCAGGTTTTCTGGAATTTCTTGGATTCAAGTCATCAGTCTTAAAGCATGTTTTTCAAATATATCTACTCGTTAATCACCAGTGGTTATACTTACTCTATCCTGATGTTAGTTTGGTTGGGTGGGACAGGTTTTGTAATCGTTGCCAAAAACAAATATGAATTATAATAATTATGAAGTTCATTGCTGGTGAAATTAAAAATTGAGCTGAAGCAGGCATAAACTGTTGTATTTTAGACTTTTAGAACTTTACAAGTAATCCAGGTTTTCAAAGCTTTCCTTCATTTTTGTCATCAGTTTAAACTTAAAAAAAAAAACTTTCTTCCACTAATTTCTGCGAAGACTCGATGGCAGAGCTCCCACATTCAATGCGTGTAATGAATGTCGCACAATTGAATTCACTCGCCTGTCCAGTCCATCATGACAGTTCACAGACGTGATTCATCATTGAAGCAATTAATCGATAGTGATAGAAGCCAATCGAGTGAGAATCGCATCTGTCACCAGTCCCGCAGTGAAGTGACAGATATTAGTTCTTGGTGGACGCCATCTGATGTGGCTGCAATTGGCCATGCTTTCACCAGTTTTACTTCTAAGCATCGCATTTAAGCGATATGTGTTTTACATTATAGTAGTAATTTTTGAAACGAAAAAAAAAAAGGCTAAACCTTGCAAATCATTGATCCTTCATTCGAGGTCACCTTTTAAGATAAATATAAACAAACTGGTGTCCTAAATGAAAGCCACAGTGCCAAAGTGTTAAAATTGGAAGGTTTCTGGGGTACTACTGCTAATGCCAAAGGGTTAACAAAAGTATCAGTAAATGACTTTCTTGAAATTGAAGCGTTTTAAAAATAGTTATTTTCTATAGACTGCCGGATTTTACTATTTGAAGAAAAGTCTGTGTGTGTGTTGGGGGGGAGGGCGCTGATAAATCAAGCTTTGTGGGTCCGTGTTAGATTTCAAGTACTGTTAACGCTAATGTTCCCTTTTGAGCAGAACTGCTAAGATAATTCCGATTTCGCCACGCACAGTATGTAGAGGCAATTAATTCCACACGTCTTTCGAACAGTGCAGATTCAAATGGCTCAGCGATCCAGCAATTCGTTAGTCGGCCTTCATCCACTGGATACATTAAACTGGATTCGATCTCGCCTGTTCCATAAACTACTTGATTCCGAATGGCTAGACTTGTTTCAATCATTCTCACTATCCTAATTCCACCAACTGATTTCTTTTTCCCGAATCATCAGAAAGAAAAGGTGCAGTGATTCACTTATCTTTCAAGATGGATTCAAGGTTTGAATTTCGAGATTTTTTTCTCAGACGAAGGATATTTTTCAAATTTACCAGTAAAGGAGTTCGGGCGTGGTTACGGATTTATCCAGATAACTGTGACGTTATACTTCCGTCACTGAATTATCAATTCCCAAAGATTATTTCTATCTATGCAAGTCCTCTAATTACACGGACTTAACCGCATTTCATTACTGTTCTAATAGGCAAATGAGGGGTGAACTCGTAAATTTTTCAGTACTGGAACGCTAACGGGAAATAGCAAATTCTTGACTGGACAGCAACCACGGAATTGTTTAGAGGTTAAGCCTTCCTTCCAGAACATTTGGTGTGAGACTATATTACTAAAGTTTGGTGGAAAATGAAAAGCAATGTAGAAGTGAAATAAATCATAGCTTATTTGTAAGGAGAGTATTTTCTCAGCAAAGCAGTATTTAAATGACCGTCCCAGCACCCATTTACTCTCTGAGATATGTATCTATGAATGTATCTTTCTGTCTCTGGAACTGTCTGTCTGTTGTTTGTTTGCTCGCTTCTCCACCTTGTACAGTGAAACTCCGATAACTCGACACACGGATAACTCGACAACCTCAGTATAAGTCGACATTTATTTTTCCAGTGGTTTTACTAATGTTAGTTCCAATGGGTGCAAGCCAGGGCCCAATTAATATATTACGGGGCCCTAGGCCAAACAATTTTTTTTTTTTGGGAACCCCTGTACGGAGGCTTTTCAATTTTACGCATCGGATAAGATAATTTTAGCATTGATTGGAGCAATTCTAGCCATTTGGGGGCTACTAAATTGTGGTTACCCTAGGCCACGGCCTAGTTGGCCTATTAGGTGGTAATCAGGCCCTGGTGCAAGCCTCTCTAATTTGACACGCATTCACAGAAACCTCTGTAAGTCGAGATCTTCTTGCTATTTAAGTCCTTGTTTTTGCTACCGTTAATTTTCAGATTGACCATTTATGCGATTTCTGCTGCTTATCGGTCAGTCAATTCATTGTTCTCTTTGACAAGGAGCTCTTACCTCTTTTCAAAAATTATGGATTTATTCCTGACAAGGTATTCAAATTTATCCTATTGATTTTGTAATGTTCTTCAAAAATATTAAAATAAAAAAAAAGAGATTAAAAAAATTCATTTACCGAAATTAATTTTTATAATGCTGATGGTAAGCACTATTAAATAGGTAATGCAGAAAATACTGCATTACCTATTGCGAATGTGATAGTTGAAATTGTGGAATACACACACTTAACTCGGCATATTTTCGTGGTCCCGTGTGATGTCGAGTTACCGAGATTTCGCTACATACGTATAACATTATTCAGACTACACTTGTAAAATGTTTAAATTTGAAACTTTTATCGAGGTTGTTCTTACTGCAGTCCAAATGCTGCCAACCCTTTCGGAGCAGGTGGTTTCAAATCGGGATTAAAACGGAGCGCTCGTTTGTCTTCCAGGAATGAGCGGAGCTCCACTCGAGCACATAACTCACGTGGGGCAGAGAAATGGATTCATTTCTCAGCCGATTTCCACGAACAGTCCTCCGTCGCCGCCGATAGTGGTTTTCTAATTGTATCCCACATTCCCCCAGCGAGATTTCCCATTTTTCATCGGAGATTTCTCTCGAGTTTAGCTTTCGCCTGCCGTTTTATGCTCCTCCATTATTTACCACAGTGAAATAAGTTGGCATTGCTCAAGTTTTCATTGAGCCACTCGAGTTGCTTTCGAATCGAATGGACACGTCAAATGTGCTTGATTCGTTGGAATTTCGAACCGTTCTTGTCTTTTCTGGAAAACATCCGTGCGCTCTGGCTTTGCTATGAGTTTCCGATGGGAGAAGAATTAAACGGTTTAATTCCTTGAAATGGAAAGTCTGCTTGCTTTGCTAATAACGTGTATCAGCGTCGAAGATTTTCTCCTCCTTTGACATTTCGACAGAAACACAAATGAGTTCGTCCAAGGTCCAGTTTGTGTTATCAGAGCTATGCTACGTTTGTCTAAATCAGCGGTCGGCAACCGAAACTCACTGAAGATCTATTTTCTAAGTTTGGTGTGACCACAAGATCGACTAGGGGAGGAGGGAGGGGATATACTTAAATGTACATGATGCTTATACAGTCTAGCAGAGACTATGTTGTTTTCAAATTGAAAGTTAACTCTTATCAAAGAAGATTTTGATACTTATTGCTTCAAATTGCTAAACATAATGATACGTTGATCCATATCAAAATATTTTCAGACACAAGTATATATTCCGTGTTTTAAAATTCATAAAATGGTGACGATAAAAAAATTCCAGTGGTTTTAAAAGTTTGAATAATTTTCAAATGACTTATGGCTTAGAAGTCAAATTTTCCTTTTCCCAGAAATGAATGATTTAAAATTCTACTCATGCAGACAGCTAGGTTTAAAAATATTGCCACGATCGACTCAAAGTGGGCTTGAGATCGACCGGTCGATCGCGATCGACGGGTTGCCTACCGCTGGTCTAAATGCAGGTAAGCACATTTTTATGAGTCATCAACCTCAAACAGACGTCTTAGTTTGCAAGAGAGTATACGAAGTCTTAGGTCCTGCGTATCGTTTCAATTTCAAATAAGCTTTTACAGATTAGACGGAATATGAGTTCAGTGCATTCACCGCCAAGAAATCGGTTAAATCTGGTGACTTTTAACAGCAACCATCTTGTTGGTGATAAGTTTCACCAATGTCAGGATGCTTTTACTAACTTGATGACCACCGAAAGAGCTACTACGTTGGTGAAACTCATCACCAATAAGGTGATTCAGCTAAATTTTTGCTAGATTTAACTTATTTCGTGAGGAAACACCACCAAGAAATTAGTTAAATTCAGCAAAATTTAGCATCAATCATCTTATTAGTGATGTTTCACCAACGTAGTGGTGCTTTTACTAACTTCATGACCACCAAAAGTGCTATTTGTACTGAGGAAATTCATCACTAATAAAATGGTTGCAGCTAAATTTTGTCACATTTAACTTAATTCTTGGTGAAACATGAACATTATTTCTAAAAGAGTGTAATCTCTTCATTAAGCCAGTTCATTTTTTGAAACATACGCTCATTAGAAAAACAGTACATTGGATTAAAGTTCATTTGTTTGAAAACAATATCCAAAAAATTACTATTGTCCGTCCTTAAAAACCGCGGCTAGCACTCTCGAACCATTCCACTTTAAAAGGGGGTGATGGGTTGTGAGTGGGAACTTTCCGAAGTTTTCAATTTAAAACTTGCATTTGCTATCCTTTCGACATATTCAACTAAACTATGTATTTGAAATCAGCATCCTTCTACGATGTTTGATACGGCTCAAAGTGCTTCTTATCATTCTTTTATTGTTCTCTTACCTATCACCCCTATTTTGGTAAGATCAGAGAAGACCTGACGCATGCGTAAATACGCGGAAGGTTTTACCTAAGAAAATCAGACTAAGTCCTAAAGATTTATTTGTCCTCCGCTAATTGTGAATCAAAACGAGCTTATGACTGTAAAAATTACGATTAAGTCGGCAAATTCTAAAAAAATATTAGTTGCGAGTTGCATTAAATACCGATTTTAGAATGTCCTATCCCAGAAACTTTATCCCCCCTCCCCTTCTCCTTGCCAGTTGAGTCCGGCAAAAGTTCCGACATCTGCATTTTGTGTCCGCCGCGCTCTTCCGATTCGTTCGGTCCTTTCCGGAAATGTTGCTCGGCGAGCCGAAAGGGTTTTAAATGAATCTGCGTTTTCGAATCGTGTGACGCGGGAATTCCGGAGAATGAGTTCCCTTGTGTTCGGTAGTTGCACACTTCGGGGGGGGGGGGGACTGGAAGTGTGCCCGAAATTTACGGGAGAAGGCGCATTTGCTGAGTCGGCATCCTAGTCCGGGCCACAGTTCGTATGTTGTGTGTGTGTGGGGGGGGGGGGGGAGATCGAATATGGGGCGCTGACGTTGTTGAGAAAATATTTAGGATGTGGGTGCTGTCATGAATTGGCATTGTTGCTAAGCCTCTCTTATTATTCCTCATCAGGTAGGTACGGTGGTGACTGGCGGGGTTTAAACAAAATTAAACAAATAAAGCGTCCCTTATCCACATAAAATTCTTATTTTCATCTACTTGCTAGCTTATTACCCGGTATTGCATTATGTTTAACTTGTTCCATGCTAAAAGGAATAGGTTTCACTCTACTTAATGCCTATAAGCGCTTTACATATTTTTTATTGTTCAACCAAGTAATCGAGTACTGTCTGTTAAGGTAAGGGCCGTGGTGGCCCGATCGGTAAGGCATCGGACTCGTGTCCGGAGGGACCCGGGTTCGATCCCAGCCGATCAAAGATCCACCGTCTTGATTAATGGTGGCTGGGAGGCGTTAAAAATGTCGTGGTCACAAAGTCCTCCAAGTGAAACGATACCTCTGGGGGTGCTGGGCCCTAGGGTTTGCTCGACCCTAGGTTCTGGTTCAAAATTAAGAACAGAGCGCTCTTCAGGGCCCCATCCCGGTTAAACCACGAAGCTGTGGTAGGTACGGGGGACCATGGAGTGTGAAATGAAATGTCTGTTAAGGTAGATAGTTTTTTTCTGGAAGTGATTATGTAAGAAGAGGGGAATTTCGTTGTCGTATCGTTTTTTTCATGTAGTGGGCAGCAGAGTAATTATAGACATGCTATATGATGCATTTTCTGATAAAATTTCTGACAATTTTCCAAAGCTGTTTGGATACTCTGAGCCTTGAGCTGTAAGAACCCTAGTAAGCCTTAGAGGATCCAATTACAACTTCACAATATGATCCATCGTCAAGTTTGTCAAAGTAGTATTAACCTTTAGTAAGGACACTTAGCAGCGGGTGCTGATATCTACATCGCGCCTGTACTTGTGCTTTACCACAATACTGGGAAAACAAGGATCCATTTTTGACTCATTTACCTTTTAACCACCATTTGTTGCTGTCCAATAAATAACTCCTCAGTTTAGCCTATTCATAATTGCGTTAATAATTTATGAAAGCAAACACAATTTTTGAGCGGTGGAAGCTGTTAATCTTTTTAGAGACATCCAGAAAATGTGTACAAATTTAGAAACTTTAATAAGTTATATTGTCATTCAAATGATGGTAGATAAGGCAGTATCTGGCCACTTAATAAAATGGCCTTCAGTTCTAGCTAACTCTTTTGTCGCATTTATCGATGACTTCAGAAGGCATCGTCAAAAGCGAGTTTTGGAGAAAATCCAATTAGCTTGTCTGCTGCTACATGAAATAAGAGCTCCATAAACAGCTTTCGCGCGTATTTTAAGCAGCCCCCTTTGCTCCTAATCACTAGGAAGAACAAAAAAGACGACGTTCCACGAAGAAGAGAACGTCATAATGAAGCGATAAATAAAACTGAGGCGCGGATACAAAGTAACAACATTTGCACAGAAAAGAAAGAAAGCCGCAGAGGTTGATGGCTGCAAGAGATGGACACACCTCGCAACGGATTACGGCCTCGTTTGCAGATTGATGCCTTCTAATGGGCTTAACGAGCTACATGAGGAGGGGGGGTGTTCTAGAATTCGATTATCAGCTCTGAAGTCGCCCATTCGACATAAATTTACTTTGCAGGGATTATTTATGCAAAAAGTGCCTGAAAGTATCTTCGATAGTTCGCACATGACACGTTGGGAGAGTTCTTTAACGCTACCATGATGGCCTTCGTTGTTGGTGAAATAACTAGAGATTTAAAAGACAGTCTAACCAAACTTCCATTTTGGTTCCAAGAATCATCGAAGTCCAGTTACCTTTACTGAGGCGGAAAAGAAGTTGGTGGTTTGTTGTGGATACCACACAAAGAAATCGTTCTGTAGCTTGGAAAAAAAAAGTCCATTTTGAACGAATCAAGTTTTTTGCAAGCAACCAAACAAAAAGTTATTTTTTCTCACTTTTTAAAAATTTGAATTATTGAAATCTTCTCTTCTAGCAGACTAAGTGAGTCGAACGCTAATCAAACAACAGGTCTGGAAAAAAAAAACATGTTTCAATGAACGCTTTTTCATGTGTGCGAAGTAGTAGTTGTTGTAAGCGAAATGTCGAATGAGTATGCCCCTCAATTAGTGCTAACAAGAAGATTAGGTAGAGTATCTCTGACCATCGTCAATAGTTACCAAGTTGAATTTATGGACTAACAAGAGTCAATGTCAGTGAAAAAACGACCACTGAACCCTAGGGTGGTTCAAAAAAATTTTTTTTTTGCTACAAACCAAGGCGCACCCTACTTTTTTTCCATTTATGTATAAAATCACCCTCCTAAAATTTCAGCTCCCTACTCGTAATGGAAGATGGTGCTCAAACACCCTTCATTTTTACGCTTTTTCGTAATTTTCACAATTTTTGAGTTTTTTAGACTAAAGAAACCATTTTCTTGGAAGAGATTTTTTTTTCAATTATTCTCATTTTCCAACGCATAAATATTAGTTCAAACAATGGGAAACTTTCTTAATCGTTTGAATCCATATAGCAACACCTTTGATACAATCGATTATTTCGTAGTCGCAGCATACAATGTAGATTGCATTACTACTTGTCTACATGTTGTGCTATGATTTTCAAAACTTACACTTGCTAAAGTAGAGTTGTGGAAGAGCTGTGTAAAATGGTTTTTATGTTTTTAAAGTAGTGGGATGCAAAGAAAAAAAATTTCAAGATTTAAAGTTTTAAACTAATAGTGCTAAGAGTATCACAAGAAGAATGAATTAAATTATAAAAACTAATTGCAAAAAATAAACCATTGTAGCTAGTCTGGCATAGAACTTATCTGAAATTTAGGCCAAGATATTTACTTCAAGCTTACTTTGGCCATCATATTCCTCACAAGTTCTATTCTTTTTAATTTCTTTAAAGCGAAAAAATATTTGGCAAAGAATTAAACAAAAAAAAAAAAAAAAAGAATGTTGCACATAGAATTTAAAAAATACTTTAACAAGTTTGAAACTTCAACTGTAAGCTTTTTATAAATCTATAGATAAATCTATGATCACTTTTGCTGATTATAAAGAGATAATTGAGGCATTATTAGTCAATTAGGGAGCCTTTCTGAGAAAATCCAGTCTCTTATATGCCTCAAAATATTTGTGTTCCTATATAAGAAAGAGATTTTTCATTTAATCATGAGCGAAAAAACCTAGGTACAACACTTTTTACAATTTCAGCGCCTTTTTGTACAGTAAAACAAATAGATTGAACATTAATAGATGCTCCATTTGCTATTAAAACTTGAATATCTGAACTTGAAAAAAACCGTATAAGATATGAACGACCTGGAAATTGAAATAACAACTAGGACAGTTTTGTTAAAGTACTTGTGACACCTTTCTGGTGAATTAATTAGTTTGATTTAGTTTTTCGCATCAAATTCTAATTGAAAGAAAAGCAAGTTATTTCAAGAATAAATATGTGAAATATAACAAGTGCAGTACAGAACAATTGGATTTTTTTCAAACATGAATGTTAGGGATTATTGTCTAAAATTCTTCGTCCTACGCCCCAACGAATGCAAATATAATATCAATCACAGAATTAAAAGAAAAAAATTAAAATAAATAAATAATGGTGAATAACGCTGCTGAGGGAAATGTTCAAATAATTCAAGAATTTAACAGAATTTTTTTCAATAATGAGGACAATAAGCAGTTTCTTTTACCTGCTGTTGAAGCAAATTGATTACTCATCCTTGCTGAGAAAATAAAATATTCAATACTAAAAGTCTTTCTCTCTCAAAAAAAAAAAATCTATATATAAATATACATAGAAAGTTGAATTGCACAGCAAGAAGTTTAAATATTTTGGCTTTAACTAAAAACTTCCAGCAAATTTCAGTATAATAACACTGCTCGGCACAAAATGAACTTCAAATGTATCTGACACTATTCTTGCTGTTTCTTATGTAATATGCCCCACTGAATCCAAACGTGATCTCCGTCACGGTGATCGCTGGAACATAACTGGAATGAATATAAATAATACCGAAAGGTTCTTTGCTGAAGGAAATCTGCGGTGCGACTCATATGTAACATGCGATGTTTCCAAGGTTAAAAAAAAAATTTTTACAGCTTGAAAAAATTTTTGGACTTTGGAGTCATAGAAGGCAGTCCGATATTATTGTGTTGCACCAAAATATAAGTGTATAAAATTTTGAAGCTGGAGAAAATGAGTTGTTGATGATATGTTAAATATTTTACGGAGGGGAGGGGAAAATACCCCCATGAGTCTCCTAACTTGAGAAAAATGTTTATGATTTTGAACTTTTCACCTCTCTAGCCCTACAGAAGAATGTTAATGGTAAATATAATGCTTCCTTCCCCTCCAAATAATATCTATGAAATTGTCGAAATCTGATGAAAATAGGAGGGGATGGGGGCGTTATTTTCAAAAAGTGGGAGACAATGGGTGAAAAAGGTAGCCATATTAGGATTCAGGAGATCATTGAACATAAGAATCAGCAAGAATGATAGCAAAACACCCGGAATTTTTTTGTTGACACTCAACCGAAAAACGCTTGAAATTGACAAAAACTGGAGAACTATTTGAGCTTTGAGCACCGTCTTTTTATTTAAGTAGGAGGTTAAAATTTTGGCAGTATATTAGGGTGGATAAAGGTAAAAAAATGAGCCACCGCCGTGACGTCTGGGACAAAAATTTTTTTTTACCATAGGTTTGTGAACCACCCTACTGAACCCCTTTCGGCTTTTAGTGGCAAGTTGGAGATGTGCTAAGTGAATAAATGTAGTACTGTCCGTCCTTAAAAACCGCGCCTAGCACGAGCGAAATATTCCACTTTAAAAAGGGGTGATGGGTTGTGAGTGGGAACTTTTCAAATTTTTCAATTTAAAACTTGCATTTGCTATCCTTTTGACATTTTCAACTAAACTATGTATTTGAAATCAGAATCGTTCTACGTTGCTTGATACGGCTCAAAATGGTTTTTATTATTCTTCCCCTTATTTATTGTTATCTTACCTATCACCCATATTTTGGTAAGATCAGAGAAGACCCTGAAATACACTGACGGTTTTACCTAAGAAAATCAGACAGTATATATGGTTTGGACGATGCCATATTCGTCATATGACTTTAAAAAACCGTCTTGTTAGTTCGAGACGCTTAAGAGTATCTGCCGACATGGTCGCTGGCTGAAGCAGATCAATTATTATTTATGGCACAGTTGTTCCATTGAAATTTGTAGGAGGGGTGATTTTATGGGGTTTTGGTTTTATTTTGGGTTTCTTGTTCTTGCTGGGGTGCTCTATAGTATTGAGTGGGGTGTACCATTGCCCTTGGAGAGGGAGCTCCCCCCAGTCAAGTTTGCAATAGCCGTTGAAATAAAACACATCGGTTTCAGTCATCATTGATGATATTCTGATCGAGAACGTTGAACAATCTCAATAACTAGTTTCTTGGCTACTTTTTTCTTTTAAGATATGCACATGTTCCTCAAACCTACTTACTAAAGTAAAAATTGACTTTTTTTTTCGAATGACGGCAGTTACTTTTTAAACGCTCACAATACTTTAAAAACTATATTTACTGTACTCAAACACATTGGTATGCTTTGGTCATGGTAATAGATTTTATTTATTCCGTTATTAGATAGTACGTTTCAAGACTTAACTCCGAACGGCGCACATTACGCCAGTTACGTTAGATCGCATATTTATCTTACCGTGTTTTTTTTTTTTTTTTTTTTTAATTTTTTATTTTATCCCTTAAGAAATTAGTCAAGCAAGGCTAATTTTGTGCTACTTGCCGTAGAATAACTGGATGAACCATTTGCTAATGGTATTCTGATTTTGAAATTAGAAAAACTAAAACTTATCCTTTTAAAAATGTATTTATCTTTTCATATTTTGCCACTTTCCAGGCATATTTTAAGGTTATTTGAAGCTATTTATGTTGCATATTATGCGGTCTCTAGTAGTTTTATGTGCACGAATATATCGGCGATAATAAAGAACAAATTTAAAAGTTAGTAACTCAAACATTACAAAGGCATGTAAGTGTCAAAACTAAAACTTTGGGAGTAATCCATGCAAATTGTAAAATGAATTCTGATCTATTTTTGTTTTGTTGCAGAAGATAGTGCTAGTAGCCCTGGTAGTGGTAGGTACGGGCAAACAACATTTTAGCAAATTTATTGAATGAAATCTTACTCAGGGGCTCCCCGAAATAAAATTTTGGGAAGGGTGAAAATTATCAATTTGCCGAAGAAACTTCCAATTTTATCGAATGATAAAATACAAGCATGCACGCATGTCGTACATGCATAACATTTAGAGAGAAAAAACATTAGGCATCTCTTAAAAAAACAATTCTAAAAACTAAAAATAACGAATTATCTCAATGTTGCAATATTGTCTTCAAATTGCCGAATCATCAACAAAATGTTCCGAATGCGGAAATTATTGGGAGGTAAGAGTGACCTCCCGTGACCTTCCATCTGGGCGTTCCTGATCTTAGTTAGGTTTTGAAATTCAAACGCCTTTTACTCAAAACTTTAAAATATGTCCTTAGCATCTCTTTACTTCTCGCAGCCTCAATCGATGTTTTGGCTATTTATTTTTTCTTTCTGTATTTACGGACTTCCCCGTTTGTTGAGATGACAAAATTTATACATCCATGTCCTGCGGAGTCTTCTATGAAGTTTTTCAAGTGGATGGGACCCTTCAAGGATCACCTGCAGGTGATCTTATCAGTTCCCAGCATTCATTTAATTTATCTAAACCTGGAGACAGCGTAAGAACCAGGATACAGCGTAATCAAATGGAACTGGCCGATAATATATCGCTCCTCCTGTCCTGTTGGCCATCCACATGATAAAAGCTAATCTCTTGCAGGAGGCGGGAAAAGGCGCTGACCACTGGGCAAGGAATCAGAGCTGCTTTTGCTCCGATTAGCCGATGACCGGAAGTCTTTTCTGACCTTTCGCGCTTAAATTCGATTGCCGATTGCCAGGCGGAATGATTCCTTTCTGGAAAGGATGGAAAAACACCGGGTGGTAGCTAGGTTTCTCTTGATGGTGGCCGCTTTCTGGGGAGGAACTAGTAGATTTGCTTACCTGTTGAATTTCGCAGGGACATCTGCTGGGCCGACGTCGTCGTGTTTCTTAGTAAATGACCCACCTGGAATTGTTTCAGGATGTTTAGCATCAAATGAGGACAGGGCCCTTTTGGGACTCTTAAGTGAAAATGGCTTCTTAGAAAGAGTGAAAATTGGTGAGGTATGAAGAAACAGCTGGTATTGTTTCAAGATATTTAGCATGAGATGAAGGGAGGCTTCCTAATTATAGGGCCTCTAAATGAAAATGGCTTCTACGTAGATTGTAAACACTGGTGAGAGCCACCAGAATATATGAAGAAACAGCTGCATCTAGCTCGTTTAATTCCTATTCCATGCTGCTGAGTAAATAATAATCATTAAACTGCAGTCCGTGGATGGAATAAACGAGCTGGTGGTGTATAATTGCAGCTGGTATTGTTTGACAAAACGATACTTATTCCAAAATTAAGAACAGCCAATACCTTTCAGGGCGAGCACCCCCCACTAAGCTACGCCATTGTATATCGAGAGTCTTAGTGCTTGAAGTTGTTTTAGGATATTTAACATCAAATGATGACATGCCCCTAATTGTAGGACCTCTGAATGAAAGGGCCTTCTTAGTAAATTTAGAAATCGGTCACCAGCGAGAATATATGAAGAAACACCTGGTATTGTTTGACGAAATGATTCTAGTTCTAAAATTAGGAACAAGCAGGGTCATTTACTATGAGACACCCGAGTTTAGTGAGCCTCTAATTACGTAGTAAAATTAGTGGACTGTGGGGCAGAAATTTAGTTCTTATAAACATCATTCAAACATTGATGTAATTTCAGATATGAACTCCACTTAACGATGGATTAATTTATATATTTATCTATTTATTTATTTTTGTAATTTTTATTTATTTATTTATTCGTGTGTGTGTTTCGTTTGACCTTTTCCTTTTTCTTGAGATACTTATTGAATGACTAGAGTGGTGAATTTTTAGTAGGATTGGAGAAGAGGGGGGGGGGGGGGTGTTCCTCTAAGTTTAACGTTTTGCGCATTATCAGGTTTGTCCGAAGCGGGGATGCTTGGGATATTCAAATACCCTGAGAAAATGTTTCTCTAGGTGCTCAGTAGCTCTCACCATCAAGTTTTATTTAAATTTTTATTCCATGGCATATTTTAAATCGAAATATAATTTCTAACGGCCTGTAAGAGAAAGCAAGTTCTATTTAACCATGTGCTGCCTTTTCTTCATTAAACGACAGTTGCTTATTGGCATCTATTTAGATGGGTTTTTTTTAATCACTTGCATGATATTTTTTTCTAAATATGTTCATGATGCTTCCTCGATAGTAATGTAGTTTGGTCATCCGTGGTTCATATGTATTTTTTAATGTTTATTGAAATAGCTACCATTAAAATCCATACTTCACGATTACATGTTTTTTTTTTCTTTGTTTTTTAACTTTACGGTTTTCGTGGTGTGATACCACCAATATCCGCCCCGGATGTTACCCATGCTAATAGCTACAAATATCTGTTTAAAAAAATCTCGCTTAATTTTCCCTTAACTTACTCACAAGTTTAAAATTGCCTAATACTTCCGATGGTTTCATCTACATTAAATTAGTCAGTCGCTACTGGGCATTTATTTATACTCGGTTACTTTAAAATAGGCGAATCAAATTTAAAAATTTTGCATCGTCCCCATGGAAACCGTCCGAAAGAAAACAGCTCCACTCTTTTTTTTATGCACTGCTGTTGAGGCATTTCATTTATTTTATGTATTTATCGAATTAGGCTTACGCTTTTATTTATATCCTCATGTCTCAGTTATTTCTCAACGTTTTCTAACAAATCTAGTCATACATAAATAAAGCAAAAATTTCTAAGAAAAATTGTGCTTTATAAACGTTGATTTTTCAATAGAATAATAGTTTACTCACAAAGCAATTTTAACCGTTTGCATTTAACCATTGTTGCAAAAGCTAAGTGGAGAAAAAGTCCAGAACTATGACAGCCATCAGGGGAAAAGTGCGGAGAGTGGGAAATAAATTTTACTTTGAGCCGCCAGCTCTCGTTATACTGGATACATTAAACAAAGTGGTGAATGATGTATTTATTTATTTCAGGCTCATTCATTACAATGATTCAATAACAGCGATTTTTGTATGATTCGAGAACAATCCAGTAGAATCTCGAGAGCTGGGCCCTCGATAAATCTGGAGGTTTCAAAAAACTCGGCCATATTCTGGTAGGACAAAAAAAAAAAAAAAAAAAAAAAAAAATCCCGCGCAAAAAACATGTTGTGCGCAATCCCGAATTTGAAACGTTCAACACTATTCGCGTGATATTTGTAGGGCTTTCGGGGCTTTACGGCGTACACTCAGATGTTGCAATTTTGAATAATCCTAGATAAAGCAGTGTGTAACTGCCTCTAAGCAAGGGCTAAGGCAGAAATATGCAATACATCGCCAACTCGTTCATTTCCATCCATGGACTGCGGCATAATAAGCCCGAAACTGCAGTCCATGGATCGAAATGAACGAGTTGGCGGTGTATTGCAAATCCTAAATAATTTTTGCTCAAATCAAAATCTAAGTATTTTATTTTACCTTTTCTTTCTTTCAGCAAATCTAGCCTCATTAGACTAGATTATTTTTATCTCTTTCAGGTAAGAACGCTGATAAAGGTCGGTTGAATTTTCTTCTGGTGAGTCGAATTGTTTTGACTATTGTGTTTGCACATTCCTTCAGTGCTATTTTAATGACGTTTAAAAAATTTTATATGTAGGGGAATGTGGGGCAAAGTGAAAGAGTTAAGTTTACTTACCTTCTTCATAAAGAACATATGGGTAAATCGTTCTAAAAATTATTGCACATAAAGAAGGAATAATGTATTTTGCAATACAACTTCCGTTGAAAAATTTTTTTTTCATCTTATGCAGTTATTTTGTACTTTCAAAAAAATGTAGAAAATTTCACCTCAAAAACCATGGGGCAAAGTGAAAAACAAAATATTTTCGTTATGATTTTATCATTTTAAAAAACAAGAAATATTTTTGTAACACCATGAATATTGCAAGAAAGGTATCAAATTTTGAAAATAGCTTGTGTAATTTTTTCGTTGATCTTGGAGCTACTTATTTTTGGACAGGAATCAACTATATGTCTAGAAACGTAGTTAAAATATTGCTAGATAGGTGGCTTTGTAAACTGAAAATATTTTACCATTTCACTTTAGCCCACATTCCCCTACTTCATAAAATGTCCCGAAAAATCTCACAACATTTCGTATCATCTCCCATTAATTTTAGTGCTCAACTATGTGTCTTAAACAAATCCTGCTCTATATGCTGATGATCATTTTATTCTAGATTCAACTCACACTTCTACATCGTAAACAGATAAGTTGAATCCGATACTTTTTGCACACAAACTACACAGAAAATGTCAGTCTTGAGTAATTTTCTGCTACACTCAAAAGAATTTCGCGAGAAGTAGATACCATATTCTTAAATTTGAACTCGATACTCCAGATTCCATATGCTTGGTCTTACTTTTTATTCGAGCCATTTTTAAAAATCTAAGACACACAGCCGTTGTTTTGGCCGAATAAATTCCCAATGGAAAATCACGTTTTAGATTAAGAACATAAGAATTCGAATTCGTGAGGATTTGGAAGATGGAATGCGTTCACGTCCTCACTCGTTGTTGTAAGTTGCTTGTTCGGGAATTCTTTTGTTTAAATGTTTTAAAGCGTATTGAGGCAAAAACGTGTTCGGCATCGCTTAGATTTTCTGGAAGACTGGGGGTAAAATATATATGAAATAGAATAAAATGGTTAAGTTTTTTTGTCATGAATCTTGCGTTTTTGAAATTTATTGTGATCTTTTGCGATTGATAAAATTTGTTCGAATCGGATGCAAAGAGATTTGGTTAAATGTGGTGAGTTGCTTTAATATGATATTAAAAGGGTTTTATGGTTTTATTTATTTTGAGGCATTCTTTTCTTAGTATTATGTTGTGTGATAATTCTATTGTGAAACGTTTCATTTAAGTATTGTCGAGAGTTTCAGCATACAGATACAGATACAGATCGTGAGAAAATAATTGCGTTAGAGCTACGCTCTTTTTCGCTGTTTGGGTGAGAGAGAGAACATGATTGAGCTGACATGAAACAAATGGAAGGACTGGGTAAAAATGTAAGTGCAAAATTACAATAGAAAAACAAAAAGTGTAGGAAAAGTCAGAGCGAGGGACCTGCCCCACGCCCTGTACTCACTTCGTTTCCGCATTTTCTATAGTGTTCATTTTTTGAAAAAATGCATTAATAAAACACTGCAGAAAGAATTGAAATATTTTTAATAAAGCTTGGATGAGATGATAGAAAACTTGGTTGACTCTTTTTTTTTTTGCGGTATGTGTATCGTGTTAAGCACGGTCACCAGTATTAAAAAAGTTTTATTTCTTTTTCATTGTATCTTGTGAAGCCAGTACCTTTGGTTGGCTGCTGTTCATTGTTAAATGAATAAGAGTTTATGTTAAGATTACAAATAGGTGCATTGTAAGGGAAAAAGAGTCAAGATCGCTTAAGCTCCATTCTTAAAGCCATATTGCCAATATTTCCTTGCAACAAAACACAAAATGCTTGTACTACCACAAGGAAAGCCTGTAAAAAGAAGTCAAACAGTCAGCCTCACATCATGATGCGAAAACTTTTAGTTCATTCCTCTGACGTGTAAGAGCTCTTTCAGTATGAACCATCTGAAAACTGTTCATTGTTAAGTGAACAAGAGTTTATGTCAAGATTACAAATAGGTGCATTGTAAAAAGAGCTAGAAAAATTTTATGGCAACATAAGAGAAGAAACCTTGTCTGATGAAAAGTCCTGTTATATAGTGAACTTTTTTGTACGAAAGGCTATGACAAATAAAAACAAACCCTTGACGAAGTAATAACTGTTTTTTATTATTATTATTATTTAAATCATATATTGGGAGTATCGCAAAGAGCTGTGGAGAAGTTTATAATATTTTTTTACAATTAGAGCAAATTTCCCCCTAAAGAGTCCGAAAGCGTAGAAACAAGGTAGCAGTATTTTTATACATGTCATTAAAATCTCTCAAGATGCTACTCTGCCTATCCTAATTAACAACTTTTGGGCTTCATCAGGAAACAAACTGGTCTTACAACGTGGAAAGACCTTGACATAATAAATTGCTTGACAGCAGCGGAAGCAGACTTCGAGAATAATGGTGTTAGCTTTATTTCCGAGGTATATACTCTTATTCAGCGATTTGGTGTTTAGGAACTTTAGAGGTACACTGGAGTTATGGATTCTACGAGACTTTTGTCTGCTCATAATACTCGCCGAAACAAATATGAAAACCTACCAACCATCCACGCACTATCTGGATCAAATTACTGGAGTACATTTTATACTAAAAAACAGCTCTTCAATATGTTTTTATGAAATATTTGGAGAAATTTGGTATATCATCCGACTGGAATACGTAGAACAAATTCGTGAATCAGCAAAAGAATACATAGTTCAGGTAATACGAAAAGGGTCATTCTGTAAATTTTTAGATGAACTAAGAATTATAGCTGTATACTCATGTGAAGAATATTGACTTTGAGAATTTGCCACCTTCTAGTGCAACGAGTGCCATGCACCATTGATTGAGGTAATATTTTTGCACATTGTACCTTTAGCACTACAGAATAGTGAAGGCGGTTCTTCGAATGTTGTTTTAGAGTAGAAAAATCATCATAAACAACAAAATCGAAACTGTGAAAAAGAGATCAAGTAATTCTCCTTAACTGCTACAACATATCGGAATTTTCGTACTTTTTCTCATTCATATCTATTTTAAATACATTTAAATTTTCGTTGCTGTCGCTTGGACAGCAGGACGTTTTACTGATTTGTAATACAGTTGTATCTTTTGGCATACTAGCAGAGGAAAATTAGCAGTTTCTCGCACAAATAAAAGGGTTAATACCGTTTTTTATGGTTAAGTCATGGTAGTTGAAAATAAAAATAAGTAAATTGATTTTCAATTTTATTTTTCGAGTAAATTTCTAACAGTGCAGCTTAAAGACAAATAAGCATCAGACAAATTAGTAAAAAAATTGCAATTTTCATGCAAATCTGTCAAGTATCAGGATAGATATGAGCATTTATAGAATCGAGCGGCGGCCAGCTTTGATGACGTCATAACCGGAAAATTTAAGAGGAGGCGGGTGTCCACCCGAGTCTAAAATTCTTTCTAGGACACCTACTAAACATTTTTGAAAAGAAATTCTCAATTTTTAAATTTCCTGCAGAAGTGCTGGGCGTTTTTTAGCATTTATGAGAGCCGAAATGATCGCCATCTTTGACGTCATAGCAAAAAAATGCACCAGGTGGTGGATGTCCACCCGAGTCCAAAATACTTACTAGGGCACCTGCTAAACATTTTTGGAAAAAAAATTCCCTTTACTCAAACATTCCTACAGAAGTGCTGTCAGATCCCGGACTATTAATTAGCGTTATATATGTGATTTAAGCGTAATTTCCTACGACAAAATTATGACGATGGTTAATTTTTCAAAATGATTAAATTGCTTGATAAAATTTTAAATGTTTGGGACAAAAATATTGATCACTTGTAACATATAAACTAAGCTTATGTGAATATTTTCGAGGGAACTGTTCAAAAAAATTAATATGGATCACATGACTGGTTTCTACCAATCACAAAGACTAAAAATCGAGGCTTCAAATTTGGGTAAAGTTAGACCAATAAGCAATTTTCTTGTTTTTATCAAAGAAAGGGAAAGAAAAAGAAAAACGCTAAAAGGCAGCGACGGATTGACATTCAAACGAAAACACATTTCATGTTGGTGGTTGCACCCTGCGTAACGAGAGCTGGCGGCTCAAAGTAAAAATAATTTCCCACTCTCCGCACTTTTCCTCTAATGGTTGTCACAGTTACGGTGCTATGGACATTTTTCCCACTTAGCTTTTGCAACAATGGTTGAATGCAAACGGTAAAAATTTCTTAGTGCGTATTCTATCGAAAAATCAAGGTTAATAAAGCACAACATTTTCTTAGAAATTTTTGCTGTATTAATGTATGACTAGATTCGTAAGAAAACGTTGAAAAATAACTGAAACATGAGAATACAAATAAAAGCGTAAGCCTAATTCGATAAACATAAAATAAATGAAATGCTCAACAACAGTTCATAAAAAAAAAGAGTGGAGCTGTTTTCTTTCATACGGTTTCCATGGAGACGACGAAAAATTTCTAAACTTGATTCGCCTATTTTAAAGTAACCGAGTATAGTATGCTAATCTGTACTATCTCTAGGACTGCCCATCCAACGAAGATTGATATCGCACCCCTTCAATTGCTATGGTACAGCCCCCTCAAGAACGAATCCCCCCAAAAATAGTATAAAAATCCTCTAAATCAACCTCTTCGTGGACGTCCCTGCTATCTCTACTTCACACTTAACACACTCCAGGGTCGCCCGTATCTACCACAACTGGTGGTTTAACCGGGATAGGGCCATGAAGGGCGCTCTGTTCTTTTTGAACCAGAACCAAGGGTCGGGCAAACCCTTGGCCCAGCACACCCAGAGATATCGTTTCACTTGGAGTGTCTTTGTGACCGCGACATGTTTAACGTCCCCCAGTCACCCTTAATCAAGACTTGATGGGCTGAGATCGAACCCGGGTCCCTCCGGTCACGAGTCCGACGCCTTACCGATCGGACTACCACGGCCAGCTATCTCTACTTAACTATCTGAACATAAGGTTTGCACAGAACAAAGTATCATTTTATTCTCTACACAGAACATTGCTTCGATGCGCGGGATGCAGTGCAACTGGCACTGGCTGTACACTGTTAAGGCCCACTGTTGTGTACTGGCTGTACACTACAGGTTGCATGTGGCACCTTTAAGGGTGAAAAGTTGTAACAACAGCGGCACCCCCTGAAGGGTGCCACTTGAAGGTGCCATATGGAGTTAAGTGGCCCCAATGGGCCAATGGGTGACCCACGGCACCCTATGGAGTCTAATATCACTTTCAAGGGTGCCATAGGGAGTCAAATGACACCCTTCAGGGGATGCCGTTGTTGCTACAACTTTTCACCCTTAAAGTGCCACATGCCACCTGTAGTTTTAACAGTGTATGGGAACCAATACTTTGAATGAAAGCCGAAGAAATGAAAATTTAATATTCAAAAAGTTAAAATTGAAATTCAACGAATAAAAATTTTATCAAAAATATTTTCAAATATTCTCTTCAGATGAACTGGATTTTCAAATTGAAGGAAGTTCAATCTACTCACTAACAACGACTAAATTGGGCTGCAAGATAACGTTAAGTAAAGCAGAAAGTTTTCCATTCCTAACTAAATTGGGGCTTTTCATGAGCAGGGAATATTTCGGAAAACGATATTTTCGAATGCGAGACATATTCGAGACCGCCATTCATTAAGGTCGTAATAAATGAGGTTTGTCAATAGTTTTGGAAACTCTTCATCGAGCTAACGGAGGCAAGTGTTTCATTCGGGGCACTTTTGCGGAAGTCTCTATTGAATGGAAGCGACGGTATTTAAGTGCTTTCTAGGGAAAGGACGTTTGGAACGAAGGTCTTGTCGCAGAAGGAATCGAATTCATCGCGGCTGTTTTCGACTTAACTTGCTGCGTGTTGTTAGCCGTTGAACTACACCCTTTTGCAAATTAATTGAAACAAACTCGAAAAATTGAGAAAACTAGGAAAAGAACTATTTTGTTTAAATTTATATAAAATCAAAAGTTTTTATAACATAATATGTCTACAACTCTTTATAAACATTTGGACACGATTCGGCATGAAATCTACCAATTTTTTGTACTCATTTGTAATATGTGGCCATTAATTAGCGCAGTTTTTAGCTTCTCCCAAGTTGAACAGTCCTTATGCAATAGGAGATTTTTGCATATATCCCAAAGATTCTCGATATAATTGATATCAGGAGAGTTTTCAGGCCATTCAGATGTCTCAATTTGGTTCTCAGACATAAATTTCTTGGTCATTTGGACGAATTTCGAGGGGCCAAATCCTGTTGGAAAAATCCCGTTCCATCTGGGTATCGTTCATTCAACACTGGTAAAGCATTTTTTTTCCAGAATAGTAATAGATCGCTCAAAATACATCCTACCCTCAACTCAACAGTCTGACAGGAACCAACCCCATTGTAACCGAAACAACCCCAAAACATCATTTGAGGGTGATTTACAAATGGGTTCATGTGGCAATCCTGAATTCTTTCACCTGAAAATCTCCGTACGCCTTGAATTCGTTGACCTTGGACAATGAAATAAATTTTGTCACTAAATGGTCCTTTCCTCCAATTTTCAACAGCTCATTCTTTTCATTTAGCAAGCACCTCACCAATTAGCTGCTGTTTTAGTTCCTTCATAGGTGAGTATTCAAAAAGATTAGTGTTTCTTACTCAATCATGAAGCTGAGACTGGCTTGCCCCAGAACACGGTACAAAAATATACAAAAAGGAAGATGGCGTGTTAGGTGGGGGTGAGGGGCCTTCCGGAACAGTGTAGATGTAGTCTAATATTTATTCCTGTAGATATAGATACACATACTTCTATGTAAAAAGCTGCTGTCATCGAGCAGTCCATATTTCGAGAGTTATTTTTTATATTATTTTTTAAGGTGTTGCATCTAATTAGAAAAGGGGTCACCTCAAGTGCTTCTTTTCAATCTTCGTCGGGATCATTTCCTGTCGTCCTCGTATTCTGGATACATCGAGCCTCGCATCGCTATTGTATTTATAATACGACTCACAGATTTGCCTAATACATAAGTACTAGACACGCACACTATCTTCGAAATCCTTCTCATAATAAGTCTTTGAAGCGGGGGGGTTAGGGTGGGGGGTTCAGGGGGGGGGGGGGGGGGGGGGGGGGGGAAAGAGTGGCAATACTTTGTACGATTTTCACTGTGTTTATATCCATCCGTTGAGTACGAACGAGTGAGAAATCTCAAGCTGACGTAGTATTATAGCTGAGCAGTGTTCCAATCGCTGAGATTATTACTACCTCATAGATACCCCTTTATTGGATTGTTAGTGGAAATTGGATGATGGGGGTAAAGAAGATTTCAAATTGTCTTCAACGCCTATATTTTTTAATAAGTTTAATAATAATGAGCTGAGGATAGAATACATGAGGAATAATTAAAAAATTGCAAGACAAAAAATTACTTGTGTTTCAATTAATCTTCATGGGCACACAGGATTGTAAGTGGTGAGCAGTAGAAGTCTCTTGTGTTATTCCCGACAGGGTGTGTTCATCAAAAATTTAAGAAAAAAATCAAGAAGGGAAAACACAAAAAATAAAAAGTAAATAGAATATAAATAAAATAATCAATAAAATAAAAATAGGGAAGAGAATATAATCTTCATATAGCAATTGGTCAAATGTAGTTTACGAGCGAGATTTCTGGCAGAACTAATGTTCAAAATCTTTCTCTCTCCATCAGCCGTCGCTGAATGATGCGAGCGCCTTGTGCACGTTATCAGCTGAACCATTCCCACTTAAAAAAGAAAGGGTGTAGATGGGTTTGATTGATGTGGGCAACTCTTCGCAGAAGTTTTCAATTTGAAACCTTTGGCACCTTTGTTATCTAGTGCGCTTATATAGAATCATATTTCAAACTAAACTATGTATTCTGACGTAAATTAGGCACTAGCGAGTTCTAAGACGAGACAAACGCTAAGTTGTGTATACGGGCTCAAAATGAACATTGCTTATTAAATTCTTGGTCTTACCACTTATTTGTTATCCTTAAACCTTATCATCGACACTCTGATTTTAGGATTCTTGAGATCATGGACAATGTACCTGGGCGCAGAGCGTAAAATGGCCCGGTAAGGTTGACGTCTAGTACCATATAGAAAAGTCAGAAAGAGTAAACGACCAGTTAGAGCCTATCAGTAGTTTTTACGTATCTATTATTTATTTTTTCTGTCTTTTAATTTTGTAAGGCAATTAGACATTTCCCACACCAGATCATAAAGTTTTTATTAGTTGTAAAAAAATTGATATTGTCCTAAATTAGGCTTTAATGTTCAATAATGCGGATGCTTAGTTTTAGCTAGATTTTCAATTCAAACTTTATGTTTCAGCATTAAACACATTTCTGCTCTTTTTCAATGAGGGCATGACATGTGGTGGAAATTAACTATGGAATTAAACACCATAATACATAAATATATAAATAGTCCTCCTGTTTAACATATAGGCGACGTAACGCATGATATATTTTCCGTTAATATATGAATCATTAGGAATAAAAAATAACAAGTGAGTAACGCGATAAAATATCAGTCTACTCATCTATTTGCATTAAAATATCTGGTTCTCACAACGCGCAAATCTTAACTTCGGGATTCCCCGTCTTATAGGAGGCAATATCGGCATCCCCGAGAAGTCTCTCCCACCCACTCCCCCCAGCGAATCCAGACTTTCTTCCTTCAGCACATCAGAAAGATAAGGGTGAGAAAAGTCCAAAAATAAAACAAGAAAAAACAAATTCGGCTTTTGTAGATAGGCTGAATCTGACTCGAAAGAACTGTCACCAATATACTTATCAGTTTCTTGTAATCACGTTCTTGCTGAGGTGCTGCTGGAGAGCTTGGCGTTTCACAAATTAGTCTTGTCCCAAATCTAAGAACTAAGACGTTCTCGCGCTGAAACTAATGCGATGTTTTCCTTCCGACCCTTCGGAATGTCTCCACGGTAGGGCACGGGGGGGACGAGGGCGCTAATTTGCGGACTAAAGCAATAAAGTATAATGGTGCATACTATCTAATTGTTTCGTTTAGATCGATTTCTTTGGTCTTTCTGTTTGCTTCTTTATTCTGTTGCACTTTCCGATGTAGATTTTCGAATGATTATTCGATATGTACCACAAAAGTTTGGTGACCCATATAGAGTCGTTTAGATTCAGCATGGTTGTTCTGGATACTAAGGGTCGCAAACCGACGTCGCAACCCCGAGAACGACCCGAATAGTCCCTGCGCGTAATTGCGTGTTGTCTCTGCTACTGTTCTGCTAAACTCGTGTATTCGTAGTGTTGATTACTGCGTTTGGGGTTTGAAATATCGAATTCTGAATGTGTCGTTCAATCACAAACTAAAACCGAAAAAAATGGAATTCCATTTATTTAAGATCCATGGCGAGTTCAAGATTGTATAGTCGGCTATTGGGCTGCTAGGATACATTCTTCTTGGTGCAGCTGTCTCTGAGGGACAATTCATTTCGGCGGTTTAATGTCGAGGCCAATTTAGAATAAGACTGGAGAGTATTTAATAATAGAGACCGAAGCAAGCCGCAAATTTTTGTGATTGGTTGGGCCTGATAAAAGGATTGTTAGGATATAATCCATCATGATTAATCGTTAGCACGACTCCCCGGCCTCTGTTCCGACTTCGGTGTCTGTCTGTCCCCTCTCTTGGCCAGGAGGTCCAGACTCCGGACTACAGCTCTTGCCACAAACAAAAAGATATACTAACAATTTTTAAATTTCTCTCTGCCCTATTGTTTCTATTTTAGTACATAAAAATTACACATATATTTTTTGATCACTGGTGTTGTTGTCAATAATTGGAAGGTCCAGGGGGAAAGAAGATGAAAATAGTCACTTTTTCGTCAATTTTGAGATATTAGCGCTATCTAGGGGCTATGAAGGAGTAATATCATCTGGTAGAACAACAAGGGGGAAAAAGATGAGAATCGACCGAAATGTGCATGAAAACTCTATTAACTACACAAGGAGTTACGAGAAATCAAACTTTGCTTCTTCGTTTATTTTTTTTTTTTTTATGTTCCCCCCTCGAATCCCTTTTTTTTTCACTTTTTCCCATCTTTTTTCCCCCCTGGCCCTGCAGTTGTTGTTTTATAAACAAAAAATTTCTGCATCTCTTAAAAAAACTAAACGGCTCAACATAAGTGCCATGCAGTAATATTCTATTAAGAAAATTTGGTAACATATGATCTTCTAATATTTTAATTAAATTCATGCTTGGAATATATTTGTGTTCAAAAGTAATTTAAAACTCTTAGAGGAGAGGGCCCTGCTACGCAACATCAGCGTGAAAAAAAAACGTGACGAACCCGAGAAACCGAAAGGCAGAAACCCTTGTAAAAAATCCAGTACTGGATTTCCAAAATATAGCCATTTTAACCATTTAAATTATTTAATATAATACCTTTTTAAGCGTTTCTTGCTTTAGTTAAATAATAAACAAAAAACTGCTCGTAACGCTCGGCGTTTTTTTTTTCCCCCCTGCTGATGTGGTAGCACAGGAGATCAGACACAAAGGCAGGCAGACCTAATAGAGGATCAATAAACTAACTGAATGAAAGAATTGCAAACCTGCAGACAGCTTGGCCAATTAAAACTATAACTGGAGAGTATTAATACAAAATTTCCAGATTCCTCAGATTTCACAGTTTTTCCATTCAATCCACACCCCACCTTTAATTAACAAAACAACGAAAAAAAGGCAAAAATTTAATTTCCCCCCCATTCTCTTCTTCCTAATTCGTCGTCCCCCCCACCCTCTCGCAATTTTTTTTATTTTATTTTTTTTTTTTGTTTTTTATTTATATTTATTTTTTAATTATATTATTTTATTTTTTTTATTAAAAAAAATCCAAACCCCAAACACCCCCCGTACCACAGCCCGTCGAACAAACTAGGGCTACGACACTTGGTCCAACACCCCCCCACCCTGTCCTCCGCCCAACAATCCAAGCTCGCCCCCACCCCCCCCCCCTCCCTCTTTCCCCTTTGTCCCCCCCCGTCTTGAAAAACCCCCCGCAAACCCGCTCCTTTTCACACACCCCCCTACCACAAACCGCCCTCAACAACCTCAAACCCCTTACATATAACGCCCCTGGCATAACCCCAACACCAACCAAACAACCACACCCCACCACCACCCAACCCCCCCCCACCCAACTCCCCACCCACGTGAAAACAAAAAAGACCCCAACACGGCACACCCCCCCACACAACAGCACTCGTACGCGCCACCCCACGACCCAACACGCACACATAACCGCCGAACACACCACACCACTACCACACACACCAGACACACCCACAATCCCGCCCCCACCGCTCGCTCTTGTCCCCCCACATCATATAAAGGCCGATTAAAAAAGCCGACCACGGGACCATGTAACAACACCCCGTGTCCCCACCATCACTCACCTCGTTCCTCCCTCCTCCACACCCTTCCCTGCGCCCCTCCCTCCTCTCCCTGTTTGAACTTGATACTCAGGCAGAGACGAGAGATGATTTGCTGATGCTGCTCCCTCTGCCTGCTTAGCATTCGCTGCTGCTTGCTCTTTTCGCTTGTAGCTCTCCGCATTTAAGCTGGGTAAGGCCTGCTACTGTATTTTCTATTGCTCTCTGGCTACTCTTAATGTGCTATGCTTTGGCTCTTGCTCCCTCTTTTGCTCCAGTAGCTGATGCCCTTACTCATTTGCTCCTGAGCGTTCTAGCTTTGCTGCTCCTGCATGCTTGGCTGCTTAAACTGCTCTGTCGCTTGGCTGTTGCTCTTGCTCTCCTCCCTCCATTTTCCCCTCTTTGTTAGCTGCTTGCTCTAGCTGGTCTTGTCTTTGGCCCTTGGCGCTTGCTATTGCTTATGCTTTCTGCTTCTGGCTCTTTGCTGCTGCTTGGCGCGAAGCAAAGTGCGTTCACTCTTGGTCACTCTAGACTGGCGTAGAATGCTTGAAGCTTCGCTGCGTTCATCGAAGCCTTTCCTGCTTGCTGCTGCTCTCTTTCTCTTATGCTCTTGCTCAATGTGCTGCTTAACTAGCAACTGCTCTGCTGCTCTAACCTTGCTGGCTTGCTCTTGAATGCTACTCTGCTAGCGTATGTACTGCCTTTATGCTTTTCCTTCTTGCTTGCTCTGCTTTTCAGCTTCGCTTATAGTTTTTGCTGCTCCAGCATTATGGCTCCTCTATTTTGCTATTGCTCTTCTTGCTGCTCGTTGCCTCTACTACTCTTCTTTTCTCTGCTGGCTTTTCTGCTTCTCGCTTATCTGCTGCTGCTGGCTTTGCGCTACGCTATTGCTGCACTTATGACTTCTATTTAGCAATTGCTACTGCTGCTAGCTAGCGATGCTTGCTTTTGCATTTCTGCTCTTGCTACTTGCTCGTCTGCTCACCTTCTGCTCGCTCAAGCTGGTCTTGCTAGCTGCTGCATGGGCTTCTCTGGCTTTTGCTCCGCTCTCTGCTAATGCTTGCCTCAATTATCTCTGAGCTGACTTGCTGAACTGTCTGCTGCTCTGCCGCTTACTCGCTTGCTGCCTTCTAAGCTCGTCTGCTCTATCTTGTGAATGCGTTAGCTGCTTACGGCTCTGCTTTGCTGCTTGCTCCCTAGCTAATCGCTCGCTCTGGCTGCTTCTGCTTCGCCTACTATTTAAGCTAGCTGCTATTTGCTGCTCTTCAGCTCTCTACTGCCTTCGCTCGCTTGCTGGCTTACCTGGCTGCTCTCGCTGCTTGTTCTAGCAGCTTCGCTTATGCTGCTACTTGCAGCTGGCTTACTCTTTGCTCTTGCTTGCTACTTACTGTTGCTAAGCTGGCTTTGCTGCGTGTAAAGCTTGCTACGATGCTTTCTCTGCTTGCTATTGCTGCTGCTGCTCCTGCTGCTCTGCTGCTCTATTGCTTGCTTGCTTATGTGCTAGCTGCTGCGGCTGCTTTGCTTGCCCTTCTTGGCTCTCTTCTGGCATTGGCTCTAAGCTACACACTCTGCTGCTTGCTATGCTCTGTTAAGCCTACGCTTGCTGACTTAGCTAAGCTGCTAGACATTGCTCTGCCTAGCAGCTAATGCTGCTCTGCTTGTTCGCTACTCGGCTTCTTTGACTGCTTCTCAAGCTTGCTGCGTGCTGTTCAATACATATCGCTGCGCTAGCTAGCGCTCTCTTGCTGCTGCTCCTTGCTCGCTGCTTCACTTTAATTAGCTCTTGCTTGCTCTGCTGGCTGCTGGCTCTCTGGCTCTATCTGCTGCTCTTTGCTCTGCTATGCTGGCTGCTTGCTTGCTCCATATGCCTGCAGTTCTCTGCAACCTGGCTGCTAGCTCGCTGCTCTCTTGGCTTATTAGTGCTGCTTTGCTGCTCTTGCTGCTGCTCTTACTGCTCATGCATCTGCTTGGCTCTCTGCCTTTTGCTAGCTGCTCGCTTGCTCTCTATGCTCTTAGCTGCTGCTGCTATACTTATTGCTTTCTAGCTGGCATGCTCTGTCTGCTTGCTCTTTTCGCTTGCTCTGCTGTAGGCTTCATGCTGGCATCTTCTCTTGCTGCCTGCTTCTGCTTAGACTTACTAAGGCTTGCTTACACTGCTGCTGCTGCTTCGTTGCTACATTTCTGCTCTGCTGCTGATCGCTCTTCTCCTTAGCAGCTCCTGCTATCTTTTGCTGCTGACTCTCCAGCTACTACTCTGCTTGCTTCTAGCTGGCTGCTGCTGGGCTTCTTAGCTTAGAGCTGCTACTTGCACCTAGCTCCTATGGCTTGCCGCTAGCTACTGGCTTCTGCATGCTTGTCCTTTAGCATCTGTGCTCTGCTTGAGCTATTGCACGACTGTATCTAGCTTCGCATGCCGATGTCTGCTTCGAGCCTAGCTCTACTCTCTGCTGCTCTTCTTCTGCTGCGCTTCTACTGCTGCTGCTTACTGAGCTGCTTGACTCTTGCTTTGCTCAGCTGTGCATGCTTGCTGCTATTTGTGGCTCTTCTGCTTCTCTGCTGGCTGCTACTTGCTCTTCCTGCTGCTGCTATCTGTCCTGTCTATGCTGCTTTGTTCTAAAGCTGGCTTCTGCTCTGGCTTGTCATGGCCTCTGCTTCTGCTGCGCTCTCTACTGCTAATCACTAGCTACTGGCGGAGCTGCACTTCTGGCCTAATCTTTCATGCTGCTCTGGCTTGTACTGCTCTGCTTGCAGCTATCTGGCTGCTGCGTTTGGCAGCTTCAGCTTTCTGGCTCCTGTGCTATGCTGACTTGCACTTACTCTCTGCTGCTATGCTCTTCTGCCTTGCTTAGCAGCAGCTAGCTAGTTCTATCTAGGCTGTGCTGCTTACTTGCTAGCTGCTCTGCTCTCCTGGCTCATTGCTCGTATGCTGCTGCTCTAGTTCTTGCTCTCTTGCGTGCTTGTGCTAGCTTGCTCCTGCTGCTATGGCTACTCTATGCTTCTCCTGCTCGAGGCACTCGCCGTTGCTTGCTAGCTAACTGTGCCTCTTAGCTTGCAGCTCTGCAGCTCGTTTGCCTTGCTCTAGCTCTGCTCTCTAGCAGCATTAGCTGCTAGCTTTAGCTCAATAGCTTTCTGCGCTGTCATATGCTGCTTACTGCTTGCTGTGCTGCTACTGGGGGTCTTATGGCTTGCTCTTCTGGCTGGCATACGGCGTTCTAATGGGCTCTGCTGCTGCTGCTTAGCTCGCTGAGCTGGCTCCTTAGCTCAGGTGCTACTGCTCATGCTGCCTCTAGCTTACTTGCTTGCTGCTAGCAAGCTCCTCTGCTCGAGCTCTCTTGCTATTTGCTCTGACCTGCTGCAGCACTCTGCGCTGCAAACTTCTGGTGTTGTGCCTGCTGAGCTTCTAGCCTCTAGCTCTCCTGGGCTGCAAAAGCTGCTGCTGCCTCTTAGCTGCTCGCTACTAGCCTGCTGCTGTCTGCATCCTGTAGGCTCACTGCGTGCTGCTTAGCCTCCTCGAGCCCTTCCTGCTCCGCTGTTGCTTGACTTGGCTGGCTGCTATTTCTGCTGCTAATTCTCGCTTTAGCTGCTATCTTCGCTCTAAGCTCTCGCTTAGCTTGCTGCTGCTCTCTATAAGCTTGCAACCTACTGCATCTCTGCTCTGCTGTCTGTGCTTAGCTAGCTAGACTTAACTGCCTCCCTGCTCTTGCTACTTAGCTGAGCTTGCTGCTCTCTTGCTGCTTCTCTAAGCTAATCCTGCATTAGTGGCTGCAGGGCCCCCCCCCCCTGCTGCTCAACTTATGCTGCAGCTTTCTACTGTCTGTTGCTGCTCTAGCTCTTGCTAAGCTTAGCTCTTTCTGCTCTAGCTATCTGCTTCTGCTGCTTTGCTATGCTGCTTGCTTCGCTGTAGCTCTGCTTTGGGCTAGCCGACTAAAGCTTGCTAGTGCGTGCTTTTCTGCCTCTTCTTTCTGCTGGACTCTGTAGCTGCTACTGTCCTTGCTGCGTTTGCAAGCTGCTTGCTTGCTAGCTACTGCTATAGCTTTCTATCTTATTTGCTCTAGCTCTGCTCATTCGGGCTGCTTCTGGCGTTTGCTGTGCTCTTGTCTAATTCTCGGCTCTGCGTAGCTGCTCTGTCTTCTGCTGCTCTTAGATTGCTTGCTGCTCTTAGTGCTTCTGCTGCTTGCTGCTCTTTGCCTTACTCTCTGGCTCTCCTGTTGCTAATGCTCTAATGCCTAGAGCTCTGCTCTACTTATGCCTTCGCTGCTGCTGCTGCTTGCATCATGGCTAGCGCTGCTTAGCTGCAATTGGACTCTGCTCATGACTGCTATCATTAGCTCGACTACTGCTGCTTATGGCTCATGCTTGCTGCTCTGCTGCTATATGCGTGCTTCTTGCTCTCATACTCGCTGGCTTATGCTGCTCCTTTTAGCACTAGCTCTACTGCACTCTAGGCACTCTTGCTGCAGCTATGCTAGCTACTGCTGGCTGCTTAAGCTGCTGCTTGCTACTGCACTCTTTTCTCTGCTGCAGTGCCTAGCAGTCTGGCTGCTATAGCTTGCCTCATTGCTGCTCTATGCTGCTTGACAGTCTGCACTGTCTGCTGCAAGCTCTGCTTTAGTGCTGGCTTTTGCTAGCTTGCTAAAAGCTGCTTGCTGGTCTTTCATGCTCGCTGCTTGCTGCAACTGCTCCTTCTCATACTCTTGGCTGCTGCCTATGCTTAGCTCTGTTCTCGCTGCTGACTGCTCATGTCTCTGCTAGCTGCTTCTAGCTCTGCTTTGTGCCTTCTAGCTCTAGCTTCTAGCTCGTGCTGCTGCTCCTTTGGCCCTTGCTCTATTCTGCGTCTTGCGGCTAGCTCTAGCTATCTAATACTGCTGCTGGCTTGCTCTTGATTGCTTACTTCTCTCTATGCTTATTTGCTTGGCCTGCTTACTTCTCTCTCTCTCTTGCTTTGCTTTGCTGCTCCTGTAGCTTGCTCTGCTTGGGCCCCCCCTATTCTCTTCTGCTTGTAGCTCTGGCTGCTATACTAGCTCTTGCTTGCTGCTGCTGCAGCTGCTATAGCAACTGCTGCTAAGCTGCTCTATCTAACTTATGCTGCTCTGCGGCTGCTGTCTTGCTACTCTCTGCCTTTCTTTGCTGGCTGACTGCTTCTTGCTCTGCTGCTGCTGCTTTCAGCTTGACTTGCTTTGCTCGTCCTCGGCTCTTTGCTGCTCTGCTGCTAGCCTGGCTACTCTGGCTATGCTGCTGCTTAAGTGCTCTGCTTGCTGGCTGCTAGCTGGCTCTCTTGCTGCAATCTGAAGCTAGCTCAGCTCTTGCTGCTCTCTCTCTCAGCTAGCTTAGGCTGCTCTGCTGGCTATCCTGCTTGCCTTGCGCTGGCTTCTTCTCTTTCTGGCTGTCCCCCCCCCCCCCCCTAGCTCTGCTGTGCGTCTCTGCTCTCTCTAGCCTAGCTCTACTATGCGTGCTTAATGCTCTGAGCGCTGCTGCTATACTTGCTGCTCTGAGCTCCTGCTTCGCTGGCTAGCTGACTTGCCTCATGGCTTGCTTGCTTAGCTCCTGACTAGTCTTGCTCTACTTGCTTTTGCTCCTCTGTGGCTGCTGCTCTTTAGCTATGCTTCTGCTTGCTGCTTTTCAACTCTGCAACTTTTGCTGGCGCTGTCTTGCTAGCTCTCTGCTCTTGCGTTGCTTCTTGGCTTGCTATGCTCTGTGCTCTTGCATTGCCTTGGCTTTAAGCATCTGCTGCTAAGGCTCTTGCTGGCTCTTCTCTACTTTATGCTTTGCTAACTGCTTCTGCTCATGCTCTGCTCGTGTGCCTGGCTACTTAGCTTGCATTGCTTGCTAAGCTTTAGCTGCCCCCTGCTACTGCAATGCTGCACTCTAGGCTCATTCCTGCTGCTCTCTCCTTGGCTCTAGTCCTTTCCTGCTATGCCTGGCTGACTTTATGCTGACTTTTGCTGCTTCACTGCTGCTGCTTCCCCCCCCCTCTTGGCTTGCTGTTAGCAGCATCTTTCCTCTGCTGGCTCTTGCTGCTCATCTGCTACTATAATGCAATCTCTTGCGCCTTACTGCTCTGCATGCTGTGCTTGCCTAGCCTGTTCACTGGCTTGCTCGCTGCTCTGCTGCTCAGCTTGCTTGCTACTTAGTGCTGCTAATTCTACTGCTGCTAACCTTCTTTATGCTGCTTGCTTTGAGCTCTTTGCGCTGCTAGCAAATGCGTCTTCTCTGCTCTGTGCTACTGCTCGCTGCTGCTTTGTGCCTACTTTGCTTGCGTAGAGCTCTCAGCGTAGGCTTAGCTTGCTTGCTTGCTAGGCTTGCTCTGCTAGGCTGCTGGCTGCAGTCTTGCTCTCTAGGCTTACTTGCTGCTGCGTTCTTATGCTGCTAATGCCTGCTGGCTGCTTTAAGCTGGCGCCTCTGCTTCTGCTGCTACTTGCTCTTGCTCTCGTGCTCGCTCTCCTCTGCTTTGCATGAAGCTCTGGCTCTCTCTGCTGCGTGTTGCCTTGCTCTCTAGCTTGCTAACTCCTGGCGTTGCTTGCTCTGCTTAGCTGCTACAATGGCCTGTGCTCTGCTGCTAATCTGGCTCCTCGCTTGCTGCTGCTGCTCGCTACTATTTGTCTGCTCTTGCCTTATGCTGTCTGCTTGCTTTGCTGTCTCTTAGCATCTTACTCTCTTTCTAATGCTGCTCTGAGCTGCTTTTGCTAGCTTAGCTGCTGCATTCTGAGGCTGTGCGTGCTGCTCTGCGTGGCTGCTAGCCTTTGCTTATGCTACTGCTAGCTTTGCTGCCTTTTGCAATGCTGCTCTAGCTCTTGCTGGCTAAGCTCCTGCTACTGTGCTGGCTCTTCTGGTTCTCATAGCTTGCTCTTGAGCTGCTGCTTCTGCTGGTGTTGCTCGCTTGCTCTCGCTGACTTGCTGGCTTAGCTTATTAAGCCTGAGCTCTTGCTACTCTTGCTAGTCTTGCTTCTGCTTCTTTGCTGCTTAGGCTTGCTTGGCTTTGCTCTGCTACATGCTCTGCTCTGCCCCTCTGCTGCTCTTTAGCTTCTGCTGCTTGGCTAATGCTAGCTGTCTAGCTTGCTGCTCGCTTTGCTTGCTGCTTCTGCTCTGTGCTTGCTCGCCTCTCTAGCTTGCTGCATCTAGCTCCGCTAGCTATGCTGCTCTCTGCTCGTGCACTTTAGCCTATGCTGTCGTTGCCTAGGCTGCTTACCTCTTTCTAGCTCTGCATGGCTGCTTCTGCTTGTGCTGGCTGCTTTGCTTCCTGCTATCATTGCTCTCCTCTGCTATTGCTGCTTAGCAGCTTGAAGGCTTCTTCATCTCTATGCTGCTTCTCGGCTAACCAGCCTGCTATGCTACGGCTGGTGCTAGCTAGCTGCTAAGCTTTTTAGATGCTCTTCAGCGCTCTCTGCTGCTTGCTCTTCTGGCTTTCATGCGTAGCTGCTGCTTCGCGCTTGCTCTGCTGCTGCTTCTTTTCTTGCTAGTCTGGCTCTGCTATGCTTGCATTCATGCTTGGCCTTAATGCTTGCTGCTTAAGGCCCCCCCCCTTGCTCTTCTTGATGCTGCTCTGCTGCTATACTTTGCTCTAGCTATTGCTGCCTGCGCTGAGGCTGCTAGCTGCTTCTAAGTTTTGCTGCTCTCTAAACTTGAGCTCTTGCTAGTCTTAGTCTGTCTACTGCTTGCTGCCCTTAAGCTGTGCTTAGCTCTCCTTGGCTAGCTGCTTGCTTTCTAGCTGTCTTGCTGTTTCGCGCTGACTGCATTGCTTTGCTACTGCCCTCTTCTTGCTGCTCTGACTCTAGCTTGGCTCTTGCTGCTTACCTTTGTAGTGCTCTGCTTCTCTGCATGCTCTCTTGCAGCTCTGCTGGCTGCTGCTGCTAGGCTCCTGCAGCTGCATGCTACTTATCAGCTAGCTCTGTGCTCTTGCTGCTCTTGAGCTAGCTGCTATGCTGGTAAGCTCTATCTTGCATCCTTATCTTGCTTTTCATACTTCTCTGTCTACTTCATGCTGACGCTATGCGCTAGCTTTGCTATCCTGCCCTGTGCTTTACGTGCTAGCTTGCTCGCTGCTGCTCTGCGCTTGCTTGCATTGCTGCTGTGCTAGCTGCTGCTCTTGCTAGCTCGCATGCCGATTCCTCTGCAGCTGCTAGCTCTTCACTTGCTCTGCTATGCTCTTCGCTTCCTCTGCGCTTAGCTTAGCTGCTCTGATATGCTGCCGCTTGCTGGCTCTTCACTTGCTCCTAGCTCCTGCTGCTACTGCTGCTTGGCTCTGCTTACTTCCGTGCTACCTGCTAGCTGCTAGCGCTTCTGGCTGTGCTACTGGCTCTGGCTGCCTATCTTGTGCTCTTACCTGCTCGTGCCTGCTATGCTGCTGCTTCTAGCTCTGCTTAGCGCTGCTTGCTCTACTGTTGCGCTCGCTTGCTTGCTATGCTCCACCCCCCCCCCCACCTGTGCTTATGACTGCTCAAGGCTGGCTGCTCTGCTGCTCTAGGGCTCTCTGCTACAGCTTGCTTGCTATGCTGCTTTCGCTCCTTATGATGCTTCTTTCTGTTCTAATGCTCTCTGCGGCTCTTGCTGCTGCTCTATCGCTTTAGCTGCTGAATCGCTTTGCTTGCTTGCTGCTTGGCCGCTAATAGCTTCATTCTTGCGTCTGGTTTGCTGCTGGCTGTGCTAGGCTTGCTCCTGCCCTGGCTCTTCTTGCTGCGTTAAGCTGCTTACTAGGCGACTGCTTCCTCTTGCTTGCTAATCTGCTCTCCTCTGGCTTGCTTGGCTTGCATGCTCTGCGCTCCTACCTCTGTATGCTCGCTCATGCTTGCTGTGCTGCTTGCTGCGCTCATGGCTGCTCTGCACTGCTTTGCTTTGGCCCTTCAGCTGCTGCCGCTGGCTGCTGCTTGCTCTCTCGCTGCTTGCTACTATCTTGTCTCTCTGCTGCAGTACCTGGCTGCTGCTTTCTAGGCTCTGCTGCTGCTATGCTCATGCTGCTCTCTCGCTCTAGCTGCTATGCTTCTGCTTAAGCTCTCTCTCAGCGCTTGCTGGCTAAAATGCTGCTGCTGCTTCGCGATCCTCTCTTTGCTGCTCTATTAGGCATGCTGCTCGCAATGCTTTCATGCTAGCTTACTTGTCCTAATGCTAGCATCTTGCTTAGCTGCTCTCTGGCTCTGCTTGACTCTCAGCTTGCTGTGGCTAGCTCTGCTCTGCATTGCTAGTAGGCTTTCTAATATTGCTCTGCTGCTGCCTCTAGCTAGCTGCTGCTAGCTCGTAGTCTGATAGATCTTTTGTTGCTATTACGCTATTGCTTCTTGTTAGCTGCTCTTGACTAGCTTGCTGCTCTGAAAGCTTTCTGCTCAACTTGGCTTGCATCCTGCTGCTAACTTGGCTGCTTGCTGCTAGGCTTAAGGCTACTGCTAGCTATATCTAGGCTCTAGCTCTTCTGCTTATGCTGCTCTGCTCATGGCTCTCTAGCTTTGCTTAGCTTTGCTCTCTGCTGCTAGCACTGCTGCTCATGCTGCTATGCTGGCTTGCTTGCTCGCTTTGCGCTTATCTCTATTCGCTCTGCATGCTCTGCTTGCTGCAGCGTCTCAATCTCATGCTCTGCAGGCTCTGCTTCTGCACTGCACGCTGCTGCTGCTGATTTCGCTGCTTCACTTGCTGCTTGCTTCTGCGCTTGCTGGGCCCCCCCCCCCTACACTTTGCTAGCTTGATATGCTTAAGCTCTTGCTTTCGCTACTGCCTTCTGCTCCTAGCTGACTTGCATAGCCTCCTTGCTGATCTTTGCTTCATGGCTGCTCTCTTATGGCCTGCTCGCTCTGCATCTGGCTGGCACTCCTAGGCTTTAGCCGTATTAGCTGTCTTGCTGCTTAGTCGTGCTGGCTGCTTGCTAGCTGCCTGCTTGGCATTGCTTTCTGCTCTGCTCTTACTGCGATGCCTCTCTATGCTTGCTGCTGCTTACTTAGCTCTATGCTTGCTACGTGCTACTGCTTGCTATCTTTATGCTCATGCCTAGCTGCATTGCCGCTCTGCTCTCGCCTACTTATCTTGCTACTTTTGCTGTAGCTTCGCTAGCTCTTGCTCTGAGCTATGCAGTATGCTTGCTCTGACTCTATCTGCTTACTGCTTATGCTCCTAAGCTACTGTGATGCCTCATTGCTTCTCTCTGTCTTCTGCCTGCTTTCGCTAGCTGCTGTGCGTGCTATAAGCTTCTCTTGCCTGCTACTAGCTTCGTAAGGCTGCTTCTCTTCAGCTCTGGCTGCTTCTGCTGAGCTCGCTGCTCTGATGGCTCTTTAAGCTTATGCTGTGCTTACTGCTTGCCTCTGTGGCTGGCTTTGCACTATGCTGCGCTGCCTCTTCTGCTGTGCTCATTTTAGCTGGGCTATGCTGCGCTCGACTCGCTCCTGCTTAGCTCTGTGCTAGCTTCTGCTGGCTTATTGCTGGCTCTGCACCTAATGCTGCTCTTTGCTGCCTGCACTAAACAGCTCAGGTCCTCTGCTTGCTGGCTATGCTCTAAGCTTCTATTGCTGCTGCTGCTCACTGCTAGGCTCATCTGCTTAAGTAGTCCTTTGCTTCTAAACTGCCTGCAGACGTCCTACTCTGGTGCCTACGCTCTGCTGCTCTTGCTGCCTCTGCTTGCTGGCTAGCATAGCTGCTCTCGCTCTAGCTTGCTGGCTTTTGCTAGCGCGCTAGCTGCTTAGCTTAAATTGGCTGCGGCTTTGCTCTACGTTCTGCTTGCTTGCTCTAGCACTCTCTGCTCTTCCCTTTTACTGCTTCTGCTCTTCTGCATTGCTTTGTCTGCTGCTAGCATGCTTTAGGCTTCTCTAACGGCTTGCTTCTAGCTCTTCACTGCTTACTTCTCCGTGCTTGGCTTCCTGGCTATGCTCTATTGCTGGCTGCGCTCCCTTGCTGCTTCTAGCTGCTTGCTAGCTACTGCTTTTTTGCTGCTACTAATGCTGCTAGCTCGCTGCTAAGTCTAAAGCTTACTTTGCTGGCTAAAGACTATGGCTTTGCTTTCTGCTGCTTGCTGTTAGCTGCTGCTAGCCTTGCGATGCTGCTAGCCCTCGCTTTCGCTGTGCTCGGCCAGCTTATCCTGCTTTAGCCTGCTGACTCTTTAGCTATGACTAGTTCTGATATACCTGCTGTCTGAGCTTGGGCTATTGCTTGCTTAGTCTGCTTGCTGCTCTTTCTTGACATGGCTTAGCTGCTTTAGACTCTATACTTGGCTGCTGCTGCTCTACTATGCTACTGCTCTTGCTCTGCTCTGGCGGGCTAATGCTTTGCTCTCTTGCTAGCTGCTTGCTAAGCTGCTTCTAGCTCATTTGCTCTGCTGCTTATTGCCTTGCTCTGGCGTTGCATAGCCTGTTTGCTACTTAGCTGCTTGCTACTCTCTGCTCTGCTGCTTTCCTAGCTACTTGCTGCTCCTTGCTTGGCTGCTTGCTTGCTCTTGCATGCTAGCTCGTAGCGGCTGCTTTTAATCGCAGCTGCTCCTAAGCTGGCTCTGCTTGCCTGCTACTGCCTATGCTTCTCTTTACTGCTCTGCTTGCTCGTGCTCGGGCTAGCTATCCCCCCTTTTGCTCTTGCTCTGCTGCCTTGCTGCCTGCTTTGTCCTGCTTTGCTGCTTGCTTAGCTCTTGCTCTGCTGCTTTCGGACTACCTGCTGCCGCATTGCTGGAGCCTCGTCTGCTCTGCTGCTGGTCTTCCTATGCTCTTGCTCAGCTTTTGCTGCTTGCAGCTTTGCTTGCTTGCTGGTTTCTTTGCCTGCTCTTCTAGCTGCTACTTATGCAGCTGCTATGCTGCTTGCTGCAATGCTTTGGACTTGCTCTTTAGCTTCTCGCTTTGCTAGCTGTCTTCTGGGCTAGGCTTTACGCTTTGCTCTTGCTCTTAGTGCTTGCTGCTTGCTGCTGCTTAGCTGCTAGCTTCTAGCCTCTTGGCTGCTCTGCTCTGCTGCTGCTTAGCAAGCTTTGAGCTGGCTTGCTCTGCTGCTCTAGCCCTCTGGCCTCTTTGTCTTCTGCTCTGTGCCCTTGGCTAGCTGCTTAGTCTCTGCTGTCTGCTTAGCTTCTGCTTAAGCTGCGTTTTGCTGGCTCTGCTTGCCCTTGTGTAGGCCTTCTATTCTGCTCTGCTGCTCGGCTCATTGCTTGGCACTCTGCATGCGTTTCTGCTGCTACTTCTTAGCTGCTCGCTGCTTTGCTTTCTGCTGCGTCTCTCTAGCTTCTTACTCTGCTGTGCGATGTAGCTGCTGTTAGGCTTTAGCTGCTGCCCTGCTCCGTTTGCTGGCTGCTCTTGTAGCTCGCTGTCTGCTGCTTGCTGCGTTATGCTCCTGCTTAAACTAAAGCCTCTTTGCTTTGCTCTCTGCTTTGGCCATTGCTGTAGTCTTGAGTCTGCTTCTGGCTACTTGCTGGCTTTGCAATGCGCTTTGCTTTCTGCCTACTGGCTCTGCTGGCTGCTTTATATGCTTAGCTCATTGCTGGCTTTTGCATTGCTCTAGCTGCTGCTAGCTTGCTCTGCTCGCTCAGCTTAGCAGCTTGCTTCTGCATCTCTAGCTTTCTTCAGCTGCTGGCTGGCTGCTAGCTGCTGCGTTCTCGCTTCTGCTCTGCTCTTTCCCAGCGCTGCTTGCTTTGCTCTAGCTAGCTGCTGCCTTAGCTTGCTGATCTCTGCTATCTGCTCTTTAGCTATGTCTGGCTATGCAGCTGCTGCTGCTCTTTTTGCTTTTGCTTGCTCTTGCTTAGCTTGCTGCTGCTTACAGCTCTTTGCTACTAGCTGCTCTCTTTGCTTGCTCTTATACTGGCTCTCTCTGCCTAGCTGCTGCTTGCTGCTCTCTTGCTCTCATTGCTGGCCCGCCTAGCTGCTGGCTTGCTGCTCTAGCTATGCTGCTGTCATTGCTCATTAGCTGGGTAATCTCCTTCTGCTGCTAGTTGCTCCTTTCGATGGCTATAACTGCATGGCTCGCTTTTGCAGCTCTACGCTCATGCTTTTATGTGCTCTTGTGCTTGGCTCTCTCTGCTGCTTGTGCGCACTGGCTGCTTGCTCTTGGCTTTCTCTCTGCTTGCTGCTTTCTCTACTGGGACCTTAGCTGCTTTCTCTGCTTTAGCTTCAGCTCTCTGCATTCGGCTACTTCTTTAACCTGCTGCTCTTAGCTGCTGCTCAGCCTACCTGCCTAGCTTGTTTACTTGCTGTACTTGCGCTCTTTGCGTTGAGCTATGCTGCTGGCTCAGCTTGCTAGAGCTCTGCTGCTTTCTAAGCTCTGCTGCTCTCTTGCTGCTAATGCTGCTGCGCATGCTTATGCTATTGCTCTCTCTTGCTTACTGCTTGCTGACTATCCTCAGCTTGCCTTGCTCTGCTCTGCTTCTTCTAGGCTGCTCTGATCTAGCTGCTGCAGATGCTAGCTAATAGCTTGGCTTCTGCTGCTCTTTGCTTGCTATGCTTGCGGTATACTCTTCTCACTCTCTACTGCTATGCTTCTGCTATCTAGCTGCTCTGCTGCTGGCTACTGCTAGCTCTATGCTGCTGCTTCTCTAGGCTGCTGCTTCGCTTTGGCTGCAATCTAGTACTTGCAGCTTTGCTCTGCTGCAAATGCTCTGCCCTTCTTGCTCCATGCTCTTTAGCTGCTTGCCTCTTCTCTCCTGCTCTGCTTTGCTACTTGGCTTGCTTGCTTTGGCCTTGCTGCGGCTCTAGCTCTATGCTTGCTCTGCAAGTGGCTTCTGGCTGGCCTTGCTTCTAGCTTGCTGCACTATTAGCTGTCTCTGCTTATCTGCTAGTGCTGCTTTGCTTCGCTGACTTATGCTTAGGCTGCTGTTGACTCCTCTTAAGCTTGCTTTGGCTGCTAGCTAGCTCTGCTGCTTCTTAAGCTTGCAGCTTGCTCCTGCATGCTTTGCTTGCTTAGCTGGCTTCTCTGCCTGCTACTCTAGCTGCTGTTCGCTCGCAGCTCTCTGCCCGCGTCCTTTGGGCTGCTGTCTATGCTGTTCGCTTAGCTGGCAGCTTTCTGCTCTTGCTATACTTGCTGCTGCACTTGCCTTGCTCTGGCTCTACGGCTGCCTATTGCTGCTGCTGCTGCTTTAGCTTAGCAATTGCTGCTGATCTCTAGCCTTGCTTTGGCTGCTGGCTTGCTGCTGCTAGTCTGCCTGGTCGTCTCTTAGCTCTATCATGGCTAGCTTGCTCTTGCTCTCTGCTGTTTGCTGGCTTGCTCTGCTGCGGCTTGCTGCTGCTTTAGCTGCATGCTTCTTCATAGCCTTCTCAGGCTATTGCTATCTCTGCTCTGTTCTCTTGCTGCTAGCTTCTATAGCTGCTGCGCCTGCCACTCTTCTAAGCTGCTCTCTCTTCTCTGCTTTGCTCTGCTAGCTCTGCTTAGCTTGACTCTCTGCATCTGCTACTGCAGTTGCTGGCTGCTTTGCCTGCTTAAGCTCATGCTTACTGCTATCTGCTTTTGCTGCTCGCTGCTTGCACCTGCTCGTCGTAGCAGCCTCTAGCTTAGCTTGACTGCTGCGCTCTTGCTGCTGGCTGCAGCTTCTGCCATATGCTCCTGGCTCTAGCCGCTTAGCTCTCTGCTTTAGCTTATGCTTCTTCGGCTTGTGCTTGCTGTGCTGCTGCTCTGACTCGCATCCTTAGCTCAGCAATCTCGTCTTGCTTCTTCATTGCCCCTTTTGCTGCTGGCTAGAAGCTCTGCTGGCTCTCACTTTCTCTGCTTTTGCTTGGCTCTTCGCTCTGCTTGCTTACTCGCTATGCTTGCTCTCTGTTGCTAGGCTGATATCTAGCTTTAGCTTGCTCTCTGCTCTTATGCTGGGCTCTGGCTGCTGCTCGCATGTGCGCTGGCTTGCTCTAGTCTCTCTATCAGCTTGTTCTCTGCTAGCTGGCCTTGCTGAGCCAGCTGCTGCTGGCTTTGCTTGCTTTTCACGCTGCTCTCGCTTAGCTGCTTGCCTTGCTAGGCTAATCCTATTTGGCATCTCTTACTTTGCTAACTCTTAGCTATCGCTGCTATTACTATGTGCTGTCAATGCTCCTCTGCTGATGCTAGCTGGCGCTGCTGCCTATGCTGAAAGCATCTCTTAGCTCTAGCTTGCTGAGCTCTTGATCTCTGCTCTATGGCCTGCTGTCTCTGCTGCTTGAGGCTACTCTGGCTTTAGCTGCTTCGCTGCTCTGCTCCTGGCTGCTCTAAGCTCTTAGCTGCTGTCTTCTTCCTGAGCTTCTTGCGGCGTGCTGGAGCTAGCTCTTCTCTGACTAGCTGCTCTGCTGGCTCGCTGGCTGGACGGCTAAGCTCTGCTTGCTCTTCAAGCTGCTGCTATGTCTTGCTCTCTGCCATCTAGCTTGCTAGCCTGGCTCTGGCTCTAGCTGCCGTCGCTGTCTCTGCTGCGCTCTGGCTATTGCTCAGAGCTCATTCTGGCTACTGCTGCTAGCTGGCTTAGCTGCTTGCTTCTGCTTGCGCTCATTCATGGCTTCTTTTAGGCTGCTGCTGATGCTGCTGCTGATGCTCAGCTCTCATAGCTTTCTTTCTTCTCTCTTGACTTGCTAGCTAGCTGCTGCTCTATTGCATCTAGCATGCTGCTATGGCTTTGCAGTTCTTTGGGCTATCGTGGCTGGCCTTAGCTCTTGCTTATCTTGCAGTGAATGCTTGCTCGTCTAGCTACTCTTGCTACTGCTCGCTCTTGCTGGCGTCCTGCTTGTGTCTCTTAGTTCTAGCTGCTGCCTTGCTACTGCTGTTGCTCGCTCTTGCTCTGGCTTGCTTATCTTTCTCTGCTAAATGCTATGCTGCTTTTTGCTTGCCTTTCTCTTAGCTTCGCATTTTGCTGCTGGCTTGCACTGCTCTAGCTCTGCCTGCGCTGCTAAAGCTTGCGAGCAGTTAGCCTCTGCTGCTTCTGCTTACTCTACGTCCGCTTTGCTCTCTTTGCTGACTTGCTGCTGCTCTGCTAATGCTGCTAGGCTTTGCTGCTTGTGCTTATGCTTGCTTCTCTCCTGCTGGCTGCCTTGCTCTGCTCTTGCTCTGCTGCTAACTGCCCTCTTGCTATATTGCTTCTGCATTTCCATATGCGCTAGCTTCTAATGCTTCGGCTGCTCTGCTCTCTCTGCTGCTCTTGCTTTTTCTTGACTGCCTACTACGCTTGCCTAACTTAACCTGCCGAGCTTGCTTTGGCATTATCGTCTAATGCGCTTCTCTACTTTATTTGCTCTGCTTTCCGCTGCTCCTCTAGCTGCTTTTATATGCTCTCTGCTCGCTTGCTTCTGCTAGCTGCTACTCCTTCCTTGCTAGGCTGCTACGCTTTTACTGTCTATTCTGCTCCCCTGCTCTTAATCTCTCTAGCTTTATGCTAGCTGCATGGCTAGCTTGCTTGCTGCTGCGGTGGCTTCTAGCTCCCTTGCTAAGCTTTCTGCTCGCTGCTAAGCTACTTGTGCCTGCTGAGCTTAGCATATGCTTTGCTCTCTTTTAGTCTGCTGCTGCTTGCTTGTGCTGCTCTGCATTTGCTGCTCTCTGCTAAGCTAATGCTGTTGCGTGCTGTGCTAGCGAACTTTCGTTCTACTGCTGCTTGCTTAACTATGCAGCTTCTCTTGCTGCTCGCTTGCTTGCTGCTCTCTCTTGCTGCTTGCTGGCTTTAGCTGCGGCCTAGCTAGCTTGCTAGCTTGCTTGCTTATGCTAAAGCTTGCTCTCTCAATTCTGTTGCTTTTTCTTGCTGAGGTCTTCTACAGTCTGCTCTTCTTATGCTGCTAAGTTCTTGCTCTGCTGCTTTCCTCTTGCTCTGCTTACGGTCTATTATTGCTGCTATCTTTCTGGCTGCTTTACTAGCTAAAGCTTTAGGCTTTGCTGCTAGCTTTGGGCTTATTTCCTGCTAGGGCTGTGCTGATCGCAGCTAAGCTAGCTATGCTGCTCTTTCTTTCCTCTATTGCTTGTGCTGGCTTTTG
>JAXGGA010005538.1:0-77365 GCA_038373865.1 Uloborus plumipes
GCGTATTGAAAGAGTGTAACAAGAATAAAAGCTAAAAGTTTATTCGTGTTTGTATACTTCTAAAATTCAGGCTGGGACTAACACACACATATTGCGAGCTGCGCTACGTTTCAGAATGCATTAGGGAATGTCTCTCGGGGGTTAAATTTTTGAAAGAAAGAAAGTTTTTTGCAAAAGGATCTTAGTTCAAAGCATTGAAGCAAAAATCTGATAAAGAATTTTTCTTAAATAATGTATTTACGATATACAGGAAATAAAATTCGTTCTGGTCAATACCGTTCTTGGTTTATTTGTCTAAATATACATTTCTTATTTAAAACAAATCTAAATGCTCGTGTGTGGATTTCCTTATAAACTGCACACACTTTTCAAACATTTAGTTCCTATAATTTCTGAGTCACAAAAGCAAAAAGTTTTGTCTGTTTACACAAAATTCATCAGACCCAAAAATCGTTTAATGTGAAATTCCGTTAACGCGAAATTTTTTCAGTTCCCACTGAGTTCGCGTTTGTAAAGTTTGACTGTATAATTTTCAGCTAAATTTAATTTAAAAAAAAGTTACATAGCGCAACAATTTTGTATGGGGTGGTGAGAGAGTTAAGAACTTTAGAGCTGACTTTAGCTGTAGCATGGTCGTTTAATGGAAATACCAAACTAGTTTTCCTTTATCAATTCTATTTTTCAGATCAATCATGTTCTTGTGCCAAAAAAAGTGTAGTTTCAATTCCACTGGGTGCATTTCTAAAGTAAATACAAGCTTCTGAATGAGATATTGCTTCTCTCACATTTGTCCTACTCTAAATTCTTGCCTTTGTACAGGGTGGTTATAAATTAACGTGAGGTGTTTGGAGCCCTCTAGCGCGTGAAGTACTGAGGGAAACATTGCCAAATTTCATGGGCACACATATTAAACCATGGGATTTTTATTTCTGAAGTAAAAAAAAAAATAGTTTAAAAAATGGCCACCAGGGGAAATTTTGGCTCTGTAAAAGTGTATTACTCCGATTGTCGAAGAATTGAATGCTACTGACAAAATATGCATCCATTTTATTTGCAAAAATGGCTTTTATATCACAAATGTAGTTCAATATTATCACCGCTGTAAAGTTGCAAGAACTGGATACGATGCACAACATTTTCCGCGGCAGCTCGTAACATATCAGAATTGATTTCTCTGACTTTTAAAGTTACAACATCTTTTAAACTTGCTATATCAGAAACATTTCTTTGATACACAACACTTTTCAGCTATCCCCATAACCAAAAATCACATGGATTGAGATCGGGCGACCTTGGGGGCCATACCGGAAATTCTACGGTGATCATATTAAACCTCATTTACAAATAACAATCATTTTTTCTTTGCGAAATTGCTTTGTACAGCATTTTTTCAAATTTAATTCGCGAAATTCATAGTAATACACTGCTACAGCGCTAAATTTTCCCCTGGTGGCGATTTTTTAAACTATTTTTTTTAATTTCGGAAATCAGAATCCCATGGTCTAATATGTGCCCTCATGAAATTTTACAATATTTTGCCCAGTGCTTCGCGCCCTAGAGGGCTCCAAACACCCCGCATTGATTTATAACCACCCTGTATATGTTCGCCTCACTCGATGTACGAAAAAATGAATGACTGGATATAATATTCAGTGGGCTCGATATGGCAGACCTAAGGACAAGCATTTTTCTAGGGTCCTTCGTAGTCAAACCTTGTAAACACAAGCATTTAGGAAGAACTAGAACTAGCAATTTTAGAAATGTTGATGTATTAAACTACTCATTTAAAATAATTGTTAAAGAGAGGAGCATCCCATTTCTGAAGTACCATATGTTGGTGCTTTTTTTAACGAATTTATCAATTACTAAGTTTTAAGGCACTATCTTACCTAAGCAAGTACGTGAATTACTTTGGAAAAGAAAAGGAAACTATTTGAAACATTTGATGAATAATGCTCTCACATTTAACTGATTAAGCACAAGTAAGAAAAGGTTGAAAAATAACAAAGAAAACTTAAATATTTATTATTTTTCGCAATAATAGACAAGAATGTCATTTGAGACAATTAAAAATTGAGGACGCAAGGCCGCATATTTTTTTTTTGACCTGCTCGATAATCAGCCTCTAAATATTTGTACAATATAATGCCAATATAAATATCATATTTAATTCCGAGTTTGATCTTTAGATTTAACTTCAACCAAGCGTCGAATATACTTTATTGAAATGTTATATCTTACAAACTTGAATTCCAAGACAAAACACATTGTTATATATTTAAGGCATCAAATTCATATTACAAATACTCAGGCACAAAAATGACCCTTTGCTATTTATCATAAAGTCAATCAAATTATGTAACGTTTATTTCGGAATAACCATTCTCTTTAAATAATACCAACTCTTAAATATATCTCGTGAAAATATTTGTCTTGTTGATACTATACTTACCAAAAAAATGCTTGATATTACTAAATGAAGCCTCCACCATAACTAAGTTCATTAGGTTTCCTGCTGTGATACTAATATCATCTCCATTAACGCCAAAGATAGAAGCCCGAAAGAAGCACAAAGACTATCTTCTCTACGTGAATTCCGGTCTCCAAGGGATCCAAAGACATTTTCGGTCCCACATTTTCTTCTTACCATTTGGTTTGTTTTCTTTGTGATGGGGTTTTTATGCATATATCTGCAATGCAGGGCAAAGATGAGTGATTAGACATCGAGGAAGAAAGTAAATGATTGTCGAATATATATATATACGAATGCGAATGCACTGAAATAATAATGAAACAACTGAACTTATACTTGCATTACTTAAGACATAAATATGAAAAATGCTTTGTTTCAACACAATTTCTTAAAAAATTCTAACGTTCATATATTCCTTTCTCACTCCTGATGGTATTTAGTTATTATAGTTTTTTTTAGTACGGTAAATACTGAGCAGCAACCTCAAGGTTCTGAATATGTAGTCTTCAAACGCCGCTTTTAAAATCAGACAGATTTTACAACGTTTTTAACCAGGCAGCTTTTTAAAGCGGCGATTTCAATTGGCAATTAGCATTAATGCACACTTGCTACTTTCTTCAGATATGTGTAAAATATTTTAGTGAGATATTTGCTTTTGCAAAAAATACATTATCTTTTACGGAAGTATACTCACTTTAGAAAACCCAAGACTAGGATTTTGGATTTTCAAACGGGTTAACATGCAATTAATTATTTATTTTGACATTCAGGATTTGACAAATTTTACCCTTAGGATAAATGAAACCCAAATTTTTATTTTAAAAATTTGCGTTAACTGTTAAAGGTTATTCGAGTCCATGGGGTTAGATAAAATCAATAGACTTTTCAAGTTGGATTTATTTTATTGTTTATTTTCTTTCTTTCTTTACCTTTTTTTTTTTTTTTGTCTTCACAGGTTTTTTTTTTTTTTTTTGTCTTTTGTCTTTACATTTTTTTAAGTGATGATTATAAAAATCTAAGTCATTTAAGAGTGTTACAAAAACTTAGATGCTAAATGTATTTCTTCTTGCATATGTAATATACAGTCCAGTCACATTAATGTGACCACCTATCAAAAACCAGAATAAGCACATTTCGCAGAGCGGACTGCTACGAGACGTGCAGGAAGAGACCCGGTTAGGACCTTGAAGGTGTTCACTGGTAGTTTGAGCCATGTCGACTCCAATGCCGTGGGCAGCTGCGCTAGATTAGGCCGCTGAGGATCCATGACGCGAATAACCCGATCGAGATGGTCCCACATATTCTCAATTGGGACTGAGTCAGGAGAGTTTGCTGGCCAGGGAAGAAGGGTAAACTCATCCTGGTGCTCTTCGAGTCACGCATGTGCATTGGAAGCTGTATGGCACTTCGCATTGTCCTGTTGATGGATGCCATCATCTTGAGGGAAAACAATGCGCATATAGGGGTAGACATGGTCCGCAAGGACAGATGCATACTTGTATTGATTCATCGGGCCTTCCACAATGATGAGTGAACCCAGAGAATGGCAGGAAAACATTCCCCAGACCATAATGCTCCCGCCTCCAGCTTGGACTGTTCCTGCAATGCTGCAGGATGTTTGGTTTCAGAGGTTTCACGCCTCATACGCCAACGTCCATCTGTCCGATGGAGCATTAAACGTGATTCAACAGAAAATGCTACCTGTCGCCACTCAATGGACGTCCAGCTGCGGTACTGGCGTGCAAATTCCAGGGTTCGTCGTCGATGGACAGTAGTCAGCATAGGTGCATGAACCAGGCTTCTGCTTCGGGAGCCCAGACGCAGCAACGTCCGCTAAACAGTAGTTTGGGAGACGATGTTGGTAGCCCCTTGGTTCATCTGGGGGGTCAGTTGCTCAACGGTAGCCCGTCTATTAACCCGAACGCATCTCCGCAGCCGTCGTTCGCCTCTGTCATCTATGGCTCCTGGTGCACCACATTTTCCATGTCGCTGATTTTGGACAGTCCCATTTTGCCATGCACGGTACACTTTTACCACGACGGCAAGCGAACAGCTCAAAAACTCAGCCATTTCGGAAATGCTTCCACCCTTGACCCGAAAGCCAATGATCATGCCCTTTTGTACGTCGGATAAATCGCTTCGTTTTTGCATTACGCCAACGATAGAAATGTTTTCCAAAGCCCTCACACACCCTTTATATACCCTCAACTGCACTGTGCTACCAAGTGCCTTCTGTGATTGGTTATTTAACGTCGAAGTCGAAAGTACGTGGTGGTCACATTAATGTGACTGGACTGTGTAGTATGAGTTAATAATGAAGAACTGAAAGTCCCTAAAATAAGATATTGCCTAGATAACGTGAACATATTAAACTAAATTATCACAAAATTGTATGCTTGAACTTTCTCTTTTTTATTAGTATTAGTATGAAAATAACATATTTGCGTTCACTCGAGTTTTATTAGTATTAGTATGAAAATAACAGAAGGCGTTCACTCAAGTTTAAGGAAGATGATGTTAATATCGCCTTGTTCAATCTCGTGGTCGTCTAAAATTCTCGTGCTAAACTAAGAATAAATTCGAAATTAGTAATTTTGAAAGGTTATTGTTTCGATTCTTCCATTGACAACAGAAAAGTCTATCTGTTTTTTTTTCAAAACATGTATCATCCAAAATTAAATTTTTACTTGTTTCAAATGGGCTGCGTTTTGCTTCTTGCCATTTGCAGACCTAGTGCATTCCCCAAGACTGGCACTACCACTGGCGGAATACCATTGACACGAGAATTTTGACACCCAGTTTCCCTACGAGATGAAGGCACCTGGACTCTATTGGATGTGAAACAGCACTGGGAATTTAATTTTGCCAAGATATACTATATGCCAAACGAGAACTCGAGGGATCTTTTACATGCCACATAAGTATACGACAAGGACACTGCCGATTTTCTGCTTCATGAAAATCCACCAACTGGAGTCGGGTTTGATGCCCCACTCCTTTGGGCGTGAGAGACCATTGTCTTAACTACTGCACCACTCTGTCGGCTACAAAGTTTAATGCGTAAATAAACATTTTAGATTTGTTGAAAAGAATTTTAATACCAAAGAAAAATAATCCTTTTTAAGAACATTTATACCTTATTGTCTTAAATTTAACTGACGGAAAAAAGCGAGAACTTAAGCTACGAAGTAATCAAAACAATAACATAAAATTTACTCTTTCTTGTCCAACATTTAAAAAAAAACCTTGACTGTGTTGGGTTTTCTGCAAACCCGTTGGCTTTTGTGTGATATTTTCCAGAAGGCGTTTCATGAACTGGAATTATTGAAAACCATTAAGAAAATTTTCTTTCTGACAAGTTTCTTACTTTCAAGAGTATACCCAAAACTAAAATCCAGACAGGATTAGAGGCAAGTAGAGCATAAGATACATAAAGAAAGATTTTTTTTTCTTTCTTTCTTCCTCTCAGCAGTGTTGTTCCAGCATTTTATACGTCAGATTTGTTAGATTTCTGAGCTATTTTTTAGACCAGTTTCAATATCGCTTCGGTTTGTAAGCTCCATTTATATAAAAGCAAAATGTGAAAGTAATTTTTGTTGAGGAAAAGAGAAAGGAAGCTGTTTTAGCTCTTAATTTTAACAAACGGAAGGCGTTCGAAACTTTGAAAGATAGTTGAAGTGAAATTAAAGTTCTTTTTCATTTCGGTACTTGAGATATCTGTATCACGACACCCTGAATGGTAGTAACAAGTATCATAAAATAAATGACTTGATTTAATCGGTTGTCAAATATAATTTAATAAAATGTGTCAATTAATAAAAATGTCAAATATAACGTTGCTTAAATAACTAATCAATAACTTCGTAATTGATTAGTTATTTAAGTAACGTTATTTCTTAAGCTAAAATATTAAGACGAAGCAGCAACCAACCTCTTAAGACATATTTCCAGGTTTTGGAGCCCGTTTAGAGCTGATCCTATCGTACCTATTTAGCTTTGCTTTATAATTTGTCTCTTCTATAATATCACGCTTAAATAATGAAAGAAAAGTGCTTGACATAATTGCTACTAATAAGTTTCTAATATTAATATATTGTCGTAAATTACAGTCAAAGTGTTTCCATTTGTCAAGATATTTTTTTTTCTGAAAGTGCAATGTCTGGAACATGGGATGAATTGATTTCTTTTCTTTTCTAAATTTTGACTTGTTTTCTTTCTTAAAAATAAATAAAAAAAAAAAACAACGAATTACTGTTTCATGTTCATCGCTGATACCACAAGTAGACAAAATCTTTCAAACAAGGTCACTGCATAGACCGTCGGCATTTTGAGCCGTATTTTCAATTTTTTTAGAGTTACGACTCCTGTAGTTCCAAAATAACGGATGCTTCGGCCTGGATTTACACCAAAGTTTCTTTCTTCATTTGTGATATCGTAAGGGTCATTCCATAGTGACTAACGTAACATTCAGAGCTGATTTTGTAACTGTTTTTACTTGTAACTTAAAGGATAAAAAATATTTTTTAGTTTTGCTGGTGGATTTACAATGTACATGGTATCTATGTATCATTTCTGCTAAGAATTTAAAACAAAATTACTGACAGTAGATATTTTTTCAACCAAAATAGCAGCGTGACTAACGTAACATTTTTGCAACCCTGAAAATTAATGCTCATGTTGTGAGGCAAAAATTTCTCAAAGTTAAGCAAGTGTTAAAAATTGAATGATATATTTGAAAAATGTGTACAGTTGGCTTTTAAAAACATAAAACACATTTATTAAATCTTATTTTTTTTTAGTCTTAAGTGTCACTTTTACTCAAGATGGAGTGTGACTAACGTAACGTGACTAACGTAACCATCGAAAAACAAGCAGTAAACACACTACAAACTATTTATTATGGCTAATCTCAGTGATAATTACAATACTTTTTCAAATTTTTTTAACTTCTTATGTTGTATGATTTTTATTTATTTATTGATTTGTTTATTTTTTGATACTTTTTTCACTTCGGTGTTTTTTTTCATTCAGCTGAGGTTGACATTTCTATGGAATGGCCCATAAGAGACCTCGCTTTGTTTCAGAAATTGGACATTTAGAACGCAATTAAAAATAAACTTCTTGGATATTGAAAATATTTTATCTCCCCATGTTATCTTTTTTGCTTATTCTATTAATATCATTTATTAAACGTAACACTTTTGACAGAAGGAAATAGCCCCATTAAAGTGTAGGTCCTTGGTTACGTTTGTACTTTTTACTTTAACAAATTTATCAGTTACTAAGTTTCAAAGCGCTAGCGTGCCTAAGCAAGTACGTGAGTTACTACTGGAATCGAAAAGGAAACCATCTGAAACATTCGATGAATAATGCCTTCAAATCAAACCAATTTTGCCAAACAATGTAAGGTATATTTCATCTTTAATGTCTCACATAATTAATAGAATTGCTACTTCACATCATACTAAAAGGGTAATTCTTAGCTGATGCAGTGAAAACGCATTTGGTTGCACACACATTATAGTTATTTCAATACAGCTGCCAAAAAAGGGGGGGGGGTCTTTTAATTTAGTTTTTACTGAGTTTTGAGGCACTATTTCAATCAAAGCATATGACATTGTAATGAATAATACGTTTAATTTAAACCGATTTTCCTTACATCTATAGTCAACAGTTCGTCTTGAATGCATCACATAATTAATGGAATTGTTACCCTGGAATCTCGTTACAGAGAACTTCAACGAACCATAAGTTTTGTTTGTTGTAAAGTAAATTTCGTTGTAATGATTACAGAAATGTATGGATTACAGAGAGATGGATTACAGAAAATGTAAGGGAAATTAAATCGGAATTAAAGATCTGTGTGCTAAAACGGATATGTTTTTGGTGCTGGTATTCCTTGCACCGGAATTTTATTGTATTTTGCTTAGTATTAAAAATAATTTACAGCTGTTAAAATATAATCAGTTCTTATTTGCACACATCATAGTTATTTCTATCCGCTTGGAACAAAAAGTGAGAATGCACTATCTTGAAAGAATAATATATTACATTCGGTGAAATTGACATTTTGGATCGATGTAGCAGGTTTTCGCGCATCATTACCTTTGCGAAAACATCGTGCTCTTCTATAAGGGATTGCGATGTTTTTCAAAATTCGATACGTAGTGAAACTAATGCATAAAATGGCGTACATGTTATTCAGGCAATCATGATACACCTTTTTTTCTATGTCTAGACGACAGGCGTTTTTTTCTTTTTTTTCACTAGTAGATTTAGATTTTTGGATCATAGTGTTGTAAAATCATTCCGAAGAAAATTATTTGAAATACATTTCAAACCAGTAAAAATTATCTTATAATTTTTACATATAAATTATCTCGATGATTTTTCGTAATATTTAATGCATTTATTTATTATGAAAAAATATATGAATAATAAATTGTGGAGAGTAGTGATATATTTCCAGATTGTCTCCAAAAGTATTGGTTAATTGTGCATTCCAGTATCATGCACTTGATGCAAGCTTGCATTCAAGAAGACACAGAGGTATTTTTAAGGATGAAAAATTTATTCTTAAGCTTATGAAAACATGTATCTAGTTTCAAGATAACAATTTTAGGAAAATATTTCTGTTGCTTCTAAACACAAGAATTAAACTACATTTTGGGCCTACATTTTAAACCTTTTTTTTAAACTTTTTAATTTAATAAACAAGTCAAACACATTTCGAACGTAATTTGAAACTAAATGGTTAATTGGATGCAAACAAAAACAATGTAAACGAAAAGGTCAGAGAAAAACTTTATTTATCGAACTTGGTTCTTAAAATTAATAGAAGAAAAACAGCTATACTTATCTAAAATGGTGGAAACATAATACGATAGAGTACCGCTAGTCCAAACTAATTGGGATCAGTGCCTGTTTAGATTTCCTAAAACTGAGATAAAATAAAAGTAGAATATACCTTGACTTAAAAACATTTAAGCTATAAGTGCTTAGTGCTACTGTCACATAAATTCTCTGAATTCAAAATAATGGAACGATAATATTGATCCCCATTGTATTCCAGCTTGCAGCTAAATAAATTGTAATTAGTCGTTTTTTTGCGGTAATGTTGCCAATAAATTGGATGCAGATAAATAAACCTTTAATTCAGAATAAGACCATTAATGAATCATATAATGCTCCAGTTGTCAATTCTTATGCTACAAATGCAGCACAAATGATGGCATAATATTTTATTTCATACAGAATTTTGTCACCTTCTCAACACATCCTTGAATTAGCCGTTTTTTCTTATTACACATAATTACTTAAAATAAAAACATTCTACTTTCCTTTTTGAATATTTAACTTATTTCAGATACAATTTTCGAAAATAAAGTCAGTTCGATTTAGTTTAAGATAAACTTAGTCTGAAGTAGCGATACTCGACTTTTTTATAAGAACAAACGCTATCCAACTACAACTCTCATAGCTTCCTCTCATAGCTTTAATGAGAAGAAATATTAATATTTTTTGAGGAATAAGATGAATTTTTAAATAATTTTCAAAAAAAAATCCAATATACAAAAGGACAAAAATGGCAAAATAACTAAAAACTTCCGTGCTTTGCATTATAAATTCAGAAGCAGAGACTAAAAGGAAAAAATTGGCGAAGCTTTTATCCATATGTTTGAAATTGGAATTGCTTTAGCTTTTCCACCTCCGCTTTCAATAGCCTGAATTTGTAAGCGAATGCACCTGCCATTCCGGAAAAAAAGAGAAGTAAATATTCCTTTCATATGAAAAAGCTGGAGAAAGTCACAGTTAAAGTCCTTAGGTAGTTGTGACATTTTATTAAAAACTGAGGTAGTGGGTGCTAATGCTAATACAAAGAAGGTGAAGGGGAATTCAGTGTTTTCAAAATAGTAGGAAGTTTGTTTTTATACTTCATGCTGATCACAAATTAAGCTCATAAAATTACGCTAAGTTAATATGTTTTTTTTTTTTTTTCTTTTTTGCGAAGCTACAGAACTTTTAAAGGTAAAAAGCTCGCTTTTTTCTGATTTTGTTCAAAATTATACCATAATTTATTCAGAATTTTTGGAAGTATAAGAAAGAAAATCAGGCTTTATTTCATATGCTTATTAAAATTATTACTAGTTAAAGACTTTTTATGTATAATACCCGCACGGCTTTGCCCGTGGTATAAAATTAAAAGTTCATTTGTAAAATAATTAATATAGCAGAAAAAATACTCTATTTTAGTTATAATTCAACTACAATTCCTTCAAAGTATGATATAAAAATTTGGTATGGGCCCTACACTACTTCCTTTTACGTGTAAATTTCTTAGTAGATGCCTTAAGTGCTAAAATAGTGCTTGGAGGGAGTAAGATAACAATTCAAACATTTATATCCCTAGTTTGCCACGAAACAATGCAAAAAAATGTTTTACAATGATTAATCTCCAAAATATCGCCGATTTTAACATCATTCAGTGAATTTTTCGCAAAATATCACCAATAGCGCCAAATTGAACCCCCCCCCCAAAAAAAAAAAAAGTTTTTAAAAAACTCGCAAATTTGTCGCCAAATTGGCAAAATATCACCAATAGCGCCAAATTGAGTCCAAATAAAAAAAAAAATTCGCCAACTTGGCGATATGTCGCCAAATTGGCGAAAAATACTTCGCGACCAAAGGCTTGGCTATATATCGCCAAGTGGTCGCGCCAATTCATCTGCATTGAAATTAACACTGATTAATTCCAAAAAAGGGGTAAAGCATCCCCTTGTGACATTCAAATGAAACCCCAACTGGAGATGCACAAAAATAAGCCAAAAGAGAAAATAAGAACAATTTTGTTGCTCACAGAAACCAACAGAAATCTTACCAAAATTTGAAAGAAGAAGAAAGTTTCCTTTCCCAGCTTTAAAAACAAAACAATACATTTTCCGAAATGAAACACTTTAAAAAGAACGTTGCAATGTCACAATTTATACGATATTTGGTTAATCTTTGTGCTTTGGGTACCCCTTTCTCGCTAAATGGGCGATAGACGCTCCTACTACTGTTTCTAAACGTTGCCAAAATCAATATTGCTGAAATGCGAAATCTATAAAAATGGAAAAAAAATCAGCCAAATCTTTTAATTAAGTCATTAGTATATTGGAAACAGGGTGGCCAGAAAAATACTACGCTCCTTATTTGGGCCGAAAAAATACTACCGTAGTATCAAAAATACTACTTCTGGCAACCCTGGAAAAAGAACGAAACAAAAATAAGTATGAACACGTAACCATAGTAACAGCATGAAAAGTTGATTTCCGTTGATAAAATAATTCATTTCATTAACCATTTTAGAATCGTTTGGCTTGCTTTACTGAAGGTAAGCCTTGAATTCCGGGATTCTAAAAACAATTGTTACAGCTCTCCTGATGATCGTAGAAACTTCGAAAAAACTTCATTTTGTGCAGAAAATTTCAAGCTTTCGAATGACATAAGACTTGAAAATGTGTATTATATATTTCTTCCCTATTTTATCGAATTTCCGCTAAGAATTCGAATAGAAAAAGAACGAAATGGAATTTTCGAAAAATCGCTTCGAGGTGCAAAACTACATGCTACAAACTAATTTTGTACCAAGTGGCATGAAAATCGGCCGAACGGTTTTGGCGCTACGCGCGTAACAGACAGACAGACAGAAGGAAAGACAGAAGGAAAGACAGAGAGACAAACTTTCAGCTTTATTATTAGTAGAGAAGATGTCGTCCGGATAGTTTATTCAGGTATTTATTACAAATAAGTTTTTAAAAAAGAAATAAAAAGAAAATCATAACAAACTACGTCTGTGGAGTTTTCCCTTTATGAGTACCCTGTACGTTAATTTTCAAATTTATTTTTTGAGGAATGAGGTATTTCAACATTAACTTCTGTCAGAAATCGATCCTTTTAAAACTTAAATGTCTAAATACAGTTTTTTTTTAAAAACTAAATATAAGAAATTCAGTTCAACATAGATTGTAGTTTTCACCTGCATTTATGTATAAAAGCAGATGCAAACACATTCAGGTTTATATATTTAAATGACAATCTTCCTTCACAGCACAATTGAAGGGCTTGGCGGATGAAGGGGCTATGTTACATTTTAAAAAATGAACACTCTGGACAATGGTAATCAACGGATTGAGCTAAGCAAATAAAACTTGATACATCAAAAAGTAGATGTCATTAGACCAATATCTTCCGCACACAAACGACAAAACCAGAAAACAAAACAGCTCCAATAACTGCAACAATAAAACTTTGAACTTTAATGACTCGCAATTTCTGTTTTGTCACAGAACCCCTTCTTCTCCCAAGCCCTTCAATTATCAATGGTTTAGAAGTAAACCGTTTGTTCAAAATATCCCACACGATCCAAACTTTTACAATTTCTTTCAAGTGTATAGAAAGAGACAATCTTAAGAATTCTTATGGAAGTATCTGCTAATGAAGCGATAAATGTTAGCGTCTCCGGGGGCCCTACTCTCATTGTATCGTCAATATAGTCGATACCGAGAATACGGGTTTTTTGTGCCCCGTGACGTCACATCTCGTGAGACACGAATAATCGCTAATCTCAAAGCCACTTCTAATTTAAGGTATCTAGAATCGTGCCGAGAAGTTTACGACAGGGTAAGAAGACGTGAGTTGTGTTCCTCGGCAGTGAGAAGCTGTTTGTTTATTCCATTTTTTCTCAACGCGGAGTGTGCCATAATGTTTATAAGTTCTGAAAATGTGGTTCAGTATGTTTGTACATTGAGAGTTAAGATTTTTTCTTTATTTTGGGTTTGAATTTGGGAGAGGCATCCATTTCTCGGCAGTAATTGGAACTCTGCAACTTTGCCGATTATTTATAACATATTATTTTACTGATTAATTGGCCAAAATTTTGCAAATTGAAATTACTTTAAGGTATGCCCAAAACTTGAATTTATATATCTACTTAACCAGGGTGTCGATCAAACCCGGGGGGAGGGGTACATTTCCTTTAATAAAATGAGCTCTTTACTCAAATTCTATTTTCTATCAGGGGAGGGGGGGAGCATTTCGTTTTTATCGTATCGTATTTAAGTTTAATTTTTCCTCACAGAATAATTGAATCATCGTTTTTCAAGTCTTAAAATGATAGCAAAAGAAAAAAACATGAATTTGTTTCTTTCAATTCTCAATATAAAGTATTTTAAATGCATTTAAAAAAAAATGATCCGCAGACATATTATTTAGGATCTGCATTTTTCTCTTATGCATTGCCCCAAAAATAGGGACTTGTACTTAATATTTAGAGAGTGAATCTATATCTGTTATTGCGAAAAGGCCAAAACATCGCGAAAAGCAAAATTGAGTCTATCAAAATCATTGCAAAAAGCGCAGCACATGCAGTAATTTTTACCTCTCTCAAACAACAAATGTTTTAAATACATGTTTTGAAAAAGTGATTCCTAGACTTTTTCAAAACACGACTTTGTAGGACATTGAGCACGAGCTTTATGTGCTGCCCCTCCCCCTTCTCTAAATAAAAACAAAAATGAATTTTGGATTTCAAGTTTTCGAAAGAGTAGTTTTTAATTTATTTTTTATCTTGTCATAGTGCGATATGAAATTTCTCCATTTTAGAAACTTTAGATGGACTTGAGCCCCCCCCCCCCCCAAGCGTTGGTGCCCTATGCCTTAATTTTGCCCTGCCCAGACATGTGATTTTTCTTTACGTAGCATTTGAAGGCTGAAAATACAACTATTATTGCGAAAACAAAAATGAGTAACGCAAAAAGGGGACTTTTACTTAAAGCCTGAATTTTAAACTATTATTGCGATAAAGTCAAAATATCGTTAAAAACAAAGTCATGAAGTTAAATGATTTAATTTAACAAATATTTTTAAATATTAGTATTATTTTTTAAAAGTATTTATAAATTTTTTCATGTTTAGTCGAAGCATTTGATACATTGAGATGAATTCGTATAATGTATTTCGACACTTTACCTCGCTTTCGCTTGTATGCTCGTATGTGTTGAAAAGATGTACTAATTGCGATTTAAAATTCTAATATTTTTAAATTCCTGAAACACAGCATCTTAATCTGCCCGAATGCTTTTAACATTTGGCTCTCGAATCTTTTTGCCATCTTTTTCGGAGGCTAAGCTGAACCAGAAAGTTAAAGCAAAATGCACGCGCGAATGTTGATGTAATAACGCGAGTGAGATATACTGTCATTTGATTGGTCAATCGTTTTTCCTTCTCGATACGCTGTAGAAGGAGAGAAAATTCTCGCTTGGGCACATTAGGGCTTTCAGAGTAGTACGAAATTTGACAAGCGACTACTTTTTCGGCTATTCTTGCTTGTCGTGAGGGAGTAATAGACGTCACTGGAAGTTCCAGGAAGTTTCAGAGTAGGGCCCCGGAAGAGGAAATCTCTTCCGATCCCCCGGAACTGAGGCCGGAAATACTGGGTAGCTGATAGTCATGGGCTTACTGAACCAACACATCTCATTTTTATCATTGGGATAGCAAGGCAGTTAAGATTATTGGTGACAAATAAGAATCGTCAATGGTTAACTGAACATTTTTCTTGCTTTGTAAAATAGTCAATGTGTTTTTATTTAGAAACTCATGTTTTATTTAGAAATTAAATGCACAAAAACTGCTAATAATCTTTGATTAAAAAAAATGGGTTTTCCATTTGAGTTGAATATAAAGCTCTATTTTACTTATGATAGTACTTTTGTGTATACAAAATAACTGCTATTTAAAGTTTTTTCAAGTAAATAGAACTAAAAGTCGCATTTCAAACAGAATTGGGTAAAATCCTTCTTTAGGGTCCGGGTTTGGCGATTTTTTTCAGACTGTAACTTAAGGTTGCAATCATTTAGCTTAAAATCGCCAAACAATCCAATCATCAAATGATAATTCTGTGGTTGCCAGATTTAATAATTTATCGCCGGACCTTAAACTAGGATTCATCCCAGAATTGACACAAAATTACTTTCAACGAAAGTTTACTTTTATATACGAATCGGCTCTTTGAACCAGCTCTAAATCTGTTATTTTGATGGTTCCATACGACTCTTAGCGTTATGCCTACCATTTCTTGAAAAGTTTATAAGTAAGTTCTGCTCACATGAGGTCTAAAATAATCGTTTAACTTCCATATCCCCACGCAAAATTAAACTCTAAGTTTACATGTCATATTCTTAATGTGCCAAGAGTTTGTAAAAACGCCGATTTTTTAATTGTCTTTAAGTTTCATTATTTCTCAATTCTTTCTGCACTACAACAAAATGAAAAGATATCCAACAAATATTTGACATTTTTCCTAGTTAGGAATGTAACTATGGATCATTTTTATTTAACTTAAATTGCTCCAAACAATGTCTTAGAAACAATAGAAAAATTAAAACAATGTCAAAGTTTCTAAGTGATGTTTACTTTAACACCATTGTAATAAGATCTTTAGCACCCTAGAGAGATGACATGTTTACACTTTCCAAGAGCTTGCTGTCCAGTAACTGCATTATTACTTTACAGTGTGTCAAAATATTTCCACCTAGAATAATTTATCCCCCTTCAAGAAGATTATAAAAGTGTCACGTAAATTCCGCCTTAAGCTTTAAAACTAGCAAATGTCTTTTAAAATTGTTGATATGCATTTAAAATGAGTTAGTTGCAGAATCCTAATAAACATTCTAAACTTTGATTTGAAACAAAGATTTATTTAATACTGCTCATTAGTATGTACAAGAAACTAATTGAATATAAAATTTTCAAACACATTTATAATTGACAGTAGTATAAAATATGTATAGTTAGAAATTATGGGTGAATTATTAAATTAAATATACACCTAAATTTTCATTTGAAACAAAGCTTAGAAATTGATTTTTCTCATGCTCGTATATAAAATAAAGCAATGAAATGGAAGTTAGTTGGAACTTACAGATAAAAAAAATAGAATGTTTATATTTTAATTTTGTTCTTTTAATAAGAAAAAATAATGTATTTTTCTTTTTTTTTTTCTTAAAAAAAAATAAAGAAAGAAAATTATAGCACAATTGGCTAATTTTTGGCAACGTTGTCATTAGAACAAAAGATGTTTCAAATTTTTCTACGCATATTTTATATGAGAATAATAATATATAATTAATATGAGTTAATTATTTAATTAGCACGTGCTTTTTTTATTTTTCTTTTCTTTTTTATGTATCAGCGTTGTTATTATTTGATTCTAAGCAATCAGCATGATTGCTTATTGATTTTACTTCTCCCAAAGATTGACGTCTCTATTAATGCCGGCATCCAGCTTAGCAATGGTAGTTAATAATCACGTGACTTTTTCAATTTGTCTTAAAAACTGACATAAAAGTAAAAACACAATCTTGTTTTTTAAGCTGAGATTCGTCGAAAGTTCAACTCTATTTTTAACATCAAAAATTTAAAATTCTGTCAAGAATTTCAAGGGTTTCTAAAGTATTTTCCAAATTTCTGCACAGAAAATTACCTGTTGCTTCTTTTTATAAGTATGAAGCTTTGAATTCAGTCGGCAATGTGCCATTATGAAATTAAGTTTTTTTTTTTTTTTTAAGTCATGAATTTAATACAAAAGCACCATCTTAATCTTATTCAATTTATAAGGCAAATAAGCTTATGTCACATCAATGTAATTAACTGCTACCAGAAATATACAAAGGCTTTTGTCTATCCATGAACTTGTAGAAGTACTTAATCGGATTTACACAACAGAGGTTCAACTGTAACCTTTCCTCCTCCGTAGTTTGTAAACTCTTATTTTTTTTTGTACTAACCTTTATATGGGTATAAAACCGTTGACTAGTTAGCTTAACCCATTAGTGCCTTTCATCCCTTTTTAGATACGGTCCAAAAAGGGTCTGAATTTCCCAAAAATTAACATTTCAACCAAATAATAGCTTTCAATTAGTACCTTGGTATTGTTTCAATTATTAACAGATTGCAGCACATAACCATTGTAAAGTGTGTTCCGTAGCAGTTTTAATATATCTTCATCAAAAAGTACATCGTTCACAATCTCAAGAAAAAAAGCTAAGTTTTCAAAGTTATTCCCATCTTCCCAGTTTATGTAAATTGCTGATTTTATTTCTTCTTATAAAATGTCTTTTTAAATATTGTATCGTAGGCAGAAAAAATATTTAGTAAAAGAAGTGTGTACCCTCTAGGGTCTATCGTAATTTTTAAGGGACGATGTTTCTTTCCTTAATAAAAAAATTATTTCTTACATCATATTTTTTTTTATTATTTTTCCTGCCCATTAAACACTGTTTGCAACCAGTATACAAAATATCTTTGGGAAAAAAATGTCAGGCATTAATGGGTTAAAATGCATTAGTTAATAGCGAGTAAATTATACAATTACACACACTTCATAATTAGTACCCCGTTTATATGATTTTTAGAATGAATAAACGGTTGGTTGAAAGGTAAAAGGTACCAACAACTGCAGTGTGTCCAAAAAAACTGGCTCCCGTGTTACGAATTCGAATATTATTCTGTTATGGTGCTATCTCACTCTGAAATAATAAGTCAACATGATCCCTTTTTTGATGTTCACCATGTGAGGCACAAACCTTTTCTTGCTTTTCAGGTGAGGAAAAGGGGATGAGTCAAATTTCAGAAGGTAATTAAAAAGATTCGTTGTATTAATTGCAGAAGCTGCTGTTTTTTCGGGATTGAAAATCTTTAGGTTCTAAATCCCGCTAAAAATCTCGCGGTATTTCAGATAAATCAACATTACATGTTTGATTTAAATACATTTTTAATTTTCAAATTTAAATGTAAAATTAGAAAAAAAAAAGATAAAACCTAGTAACGACGTAAAGCTAATACTTCACTTTTTGCCGATGTATAAAGTAAAGAAACCTCCAAGCCGTGTCGTACTTCTGCCGAAATAGTACCGAATGAATCATAAAGAGATCATGTTTTAAGACTAAAGTTTATAATCACTTTTTTTTAGTAATTTAGTTTTATTTTATATTTTTATTTATTTATTTATTTTGCAAAATTATAAACATTGCTTTTTATCAATACATTTGAAGTGGTAACAAGGAACGAAAAGTTATTTCTGAAATTATCGTTAAAAATAGAAAAAAAGTCACTTAGCAGAACCTAAAGAACACTAATATCGTAGGGCGAGTTAATAAACATTTACGATAAATAATAAGTGTACTTCTTCACAACAATTGAAACATATATACCTTGAGTCAAATATATCTTCGAGTTTAAGAAAGTTTTGCAATCTCTAAAGTAAATGACCTAGGCTTTTGATTAAATCTTTAAAAGTGGAATTGGTATATATTTCAGCATGGCTCTTAAAATGAGTTCTCTAGAAATGCATACTTTCCAGAGACTATGATCCATTAAGAATGAGTAGCTTATTAATTTTTCTTTTTCACTAAATTTTAAGATATTCGTAAGCGTATCCGATACTTATCAGAATTTCGTCTTCAGTGAAATAATTATATTGGCTCTCTTCAGTTCTGATTAGCTGCAACCCACTAATTGCTCACTCAATTATTTCTGCGCAGTTTAATTAAATATTAATAGATTGAATGCCGTTGAAGTTTGTTTTAATATAATACGTTATTACAAAATAAACATTAATGTTGGTATATTCACCAAATTTTTCAATTTATTTTTTTTCACTCATAGCATCTTTTAAAGTGGTATACATTTTGAATAATTATAATACGACACTTGAAAACAAAACACTCGTCCGCATTGAAACTGGTTGGTGTATTTTATTATTTTTTTTATTTTGAGTTCATTTTGTGTGAAAAACATTTTACAAATTTCTAACTATGTAGTTATGTTGCTTTTAAAATAAAAAGCAAAATGTTTTGAGAACATTGATGTTTCAAGGATAGCTTATGGTTTCGATGCGCGATGAAAATTTGTAGTAACGGAATAAAAAGTTTTAATTCTTCATGTTAGCATTCTCAAAAGAATGGTCATAAAAAACTAATATGTTATAAAACATAGATTTTTTATATTGTATAAGATTTTTTTCTATGTACTATTATTAAAAAAGAGCCTTTCAAGCATAACATTAAAACAATACTTAACCTGCATAGGAGATAACAAATGTCATTTGAATTGATTCAAGTACTATTAAAACTGAACTTTTGTGAGGTTTTTTAAGATTTGAAAAAAGAAAAAAAAGTAATTGATTTAAAAACTTTTCTGACACTACGTTTGCGCCCATAGTCGTAGTTGACTCATGAGCTATTCAGTATTTGCTAGCATGCTAAAGGCATTTATTTATTTATTTTTAGAATTAAGATAATATGAATATATTTATTATAGTTTTAAATTATCAATTTTAATTCTCTTTAACTCACACATTGTGATCAAATTTTTAAACCTATCACAATATCGTTACATTTATTTTTATTTTAAAACAACACCACACTTGCTCTTACTTAGAATATGAACATCGCGGAATAAAACTTAACGACTTTGATAAATATTTTAGACTAATGTTTAAAATACGTATCAGTACCTTAGAGTTAATTGGGCACATTATTTTCCCAAAGAGGGAGCTGAAGTTGGCATGCATATGGTATAAATCATTTAAAGTATCAGGAGTTATGAAATTTTCTAGTTGAGTGAGTGGAGGAACAATAATTTAGCTTTAACTTAAATGTGCGGCTTATTCATTAAAAAGTTGCAGAGAAGATTTGAAAAATTATGTTATTAGATTATCTTATGTATCGAAAAATAGTTCTTTATGATTTTACTATTTTCATTTTTTTTTTTTTTTTTTGGAGGAGTACTTTGTATTCCACAGAGAAAAAAACAGTGCAGAAAATTGAGGATTTTTAACCAAACAATTACGTATAGCATGCAAAATCAAAGTTTTAATTTTACGCAGAGATTTTTATGTAACTAAAATTTGCACAGGTTTTTTAATGAATAGTTTTTGAAAATGCTTCACATTTTTTGGGCAAAGTTTTTACCTCTTTTTCTGAAACATTTCTTGGCAGGAAAAGCGGGGAAATATTTTCTCCCTTCCTTTTTGTAACTACCCGGATTCATTCCTAAGGTTTGAAAGCAACGTTCACGTTTTTATTGAAAAACAAAATCATCAAAAAAGCAGAGTACAAAATATCTAAATAATCAAGTTTGAAATGTTTTGAAGAAGTGCCACTAAAATGGTTTCTATGTTTTCGTTTTTATTACTCAAAACTCAAAAACAACTGGCATTTCAAACATTAAAGCCTTGGAACAATTTTCCGAGGATATATAAATCTGTCCAAAATAAAAACGGCATTTGATGTTGTGAAATGCAAAAAGCAAACTAAAATCCAATTGAAAAATGTTTTCTCTGATTCACATAAAAACAGAAATAGGTGTTCTGTTTCTTTAGAATAGAAGAGTATTTATAATGAAAAGATCTACAGTAAAATTGTTTCAATTTTGAATTGAAAACAAAATCCAATAAATATATTTCTCTAGATTATAATCATCAAATATAAACGAAATATTTATCAGTATCACTCAATCTTTTAATAAATTGATTTGGTTACTTTTCTGAGTAAACTGTGTTAAAATCTAATGACTAGTTTGATAACTTGTTTAAAGGAGAACTTATCGTACCAACTGGCACTGATTACATTGAACAGAATTTTTAAGTACCGTAAAATGGGGTGTATAGGAACAGCGGGGTCAATCGGAACAAAACTTCCGGAACGTACAAAGAAATTCTTCATAAATAAACTATTGGGTATTTTTTGCCATGAAATTTTTTTTAGAAAGGTAAGATTATAGGAAGTAGGAAAAAATCAATGTTGTCAATCTGCCAACGCTACTGGATTCTAAGGAGGGCTGCACGTGGAATGCTAGAAAACATCACATTTTCATAGACTGGAAACTTCATATGCAAGAACAAACCTTCTTATATTTGAAAGCTAAGAGTGGTATGTTTCAACTATACGTGTATCTGAACAACAGAATACCACATTAGAATTTACATTTTTTATAAATTATGTCATAAAAATGAAGAATTCTGAAAAATGCCATTGGAAAAAAATTTGCGGGGTGAATCGGAACACTTAGTTCTGTTGTTCCAATTCAAACTTATTTGAAGGAAACTGTTTGAAAAATCAAGATTCTAACCCTAGTTAAAAATCAAGATTCTAACCCCAATTCTTCTAATCAAGACAAGGACAAGGATTTATTACTATTTATCCCTTCTCATAAGCAACCAGATCTTAGAATGATAAAAAGTTGCAGATTTCAAACGATTTTTTCTCCAGGAGACTTCTTTTTACTTAAAGTACGAGGGGGAAAGTCACATAGACTTTATGTAGTAAAAATCCAGCACACAGACAGTGATGAATAAGCGAAAAAATCTTTCAGGACAATCCCTGAAACCCAGAGATTTCAAGAAACAAAAGAAAAGGCAGAGTTCATCACAGGAGATGTTATGAAAAAACTTAAGCCAAGTCACAATTGCTAGTTTTAAGGACAAGTACATATTTGTGGACGACATGAGTGACTTCAATTCATGTTAAAGCTTTGTATTTCAATTCAAAAACATTTCTTAAAATTACTTTTCATTTTTCATAAGTTCAAAATTATTTTGAATTTTACAAATTATAAACGTTTACTGGTATTGAAATTATACATTTATTTGACGGTAATTATCTGTTCTTATTCTCCCCCATCAGTATTCCTCATGTTTGTGAGACCTATTACAGGTTAAATTGAAAAAACTAAAAATTTTAACAGGTGTTTCGATTGACCCCTATCAGCGGGGTGATTCGGAACACCCATAATTTCCTATATATTTTAATAATAACTGTTCAAAATGTTTTGTCTTTGCTTGGAATATCAAAAGTAAAGCAAGACCGAAGTTTTTACCCAAAAAATCAAATTAAAAAAAAATCTTTTAACTGCTTTTTTTACAATCAAAGCTGAAAAGTGTTCCGATTCACCCCATTTTACGGTATTTGAAATACTTCTAGAAGTTTTAAGGAACTCATATCTAAAGGAATTGGCTTCTAAGATTGGGACTGTTGCTGAAATATCCAATGGATCATTTAATTTTAATTTGTAAGGGAAAGGACAGTTCTATCTTCTAGAACATTTAATAACACATTTGAACTAAATTACACCACGTAGAAAACTGTAGTTTTATGAAAACAATTTAAATATACTTTTTTAATTAATTTAATCGTTTTTAACACTAATAGTAATTTTAATACCTTACTGCCTTACATTCAAATCCTAGTAAAAACAGAGAACGGATTTATCAAACGAATAAAATTAACAGTTTTGTTGGTTGTTTGACGACTTTTTTGCCTATTTTAAAATAGTAAATATTAATTGATAAGAAAAAAATATGCCGTGGAAGGTTATGAATATAGACCTTAACGTTTGTATAAAAAACACTAAAATTTTAAGTTAAGGGTAAATATTTTAAATTTGCTGGGTTGAAACTTGCTTTGATAGGCGTAATAAAGCTTTAAGTAACCATAAATTTTTACCATTTTCTCTTAGTGAAAGATCGGAGCACGGTTTTCGATGAGCTACTCTTCATCGGAAAGTGATATCCTTCCGAACAACTTTCCCGATGAAAATAAGCCGAGCTATATTCCATTGGAAAACAATATCCTTTTCGATCAAGTTTCTCGATGAAAATTAGCCGAGCTATATTTCATTGGAAAACTATATCCTTCCGATCAAATTTCCCGATTAATATATGTCGAGCTATATTCCATCGGGAAACAATATCAGTTCGATCAAATTTCTCGATGAAAATTAGCCGAGCTATGTTTCATCGAAAAACTATATACTTTCGATCAAATTTCCAGATGAAAATATGCCAAGCTACAGATTTCATCTAAAAGAGGTCGTAATGATCAAATTTCCCGATGAAAATTTTCCCAATCTCAAATTTTTATTAAATATGCAGTGTTGATCTAATTAATCGTCGACTTGGTGGCGTGGTGGTAGGTCGTCGGCCGATAGCCCGGGTTCGATCCTGGAGTTGGCCAGTCGGCGGATTTTCGAGAGGTGCCTCCATCTGGGCGTCAAAATTCTCGTGGTAATGGCATTCCGCCGATTCTGGTGCTACGTGAAAGAATGGATGCTTAATTGGGGGATCGCACTAGGTCTGCAAAAGGTTGTGCTTCTACTGCAGCCCCATTTGAAAGAAAAGAAAAGAAAATGATCCAAAATTCATCGCCACGGAACTACACTGCTCGTATATTGATCCAACTCTCATCGTATTTTGATCCAAAATTTATCGCCACGGAGCTACACTGCTCGTATATTGTTCCAACTCTCATCGTATTTTCATCAAAAATTGATCCTTAATTTATCGCCATGGAACAGCACTGCTCGGGTATTGATCTAAATCACATCGTATTTTCATCCAAAATTGATCCTAAATTCATCGGCACGGGACTGCACTGCTCGTAAATTGCTCCAATCTCATCGTATTTCGAGCAAAATTCATCGAATTTTGCTTCTCGGATTCTGTTTGGCCGATGAGACATATTGGAGCAATTCCTGATGAGAACTCCTCGGAATCCGATCATCGGGCGATGAGAATTTCACCGGGTTTCGATGAACGGCCGATGAGATTGTGCTGCTAGGGATGTTAAGAAATTTGCATGTTGTAAAATATACAATATTTATAAGCGAGACAGATGAGATAAAGTTAAAATCCTAGGTTTTTAGCTTCAAAGTTACTCTCGAAGAAATTAGTAGGAACAAGTCGGAACGGACAACAAAAACGGAATAGTCTGAGGCAACAGTGCGTATATTGAAATCGTGCTGCTCTTTTTTGTTTTTTAAAGATGTAGCCGTATTTTTTGGACACTTTGCACGTCGTATGTAGTTTAATTATTTCGCTAATAGTCTTATACATTAATAATCTGACCATCATAAGTATTCATCTTTTTTTAACTCTAAACACACACGATTAATAACACAAAATAAACTTTAGCGACTTCTAGAACTATTCAACTGCCTAAAAATATGATAGTCTTCTTTGCTCACTTTAAACAACAACTTTCAAAGTTAATTTTGAAAATCCATATTTGAGTCGGATATTTTTAGAAGATAAGTTATCGTGTGCTTCTTGTAAGATGTTAAAATGAAATTGTGTTGCATATTAGTAGCTATTTCAACTAAACTTCACAAACTTCATACATATATCCAATACCTCCCTGAAGAATATATTAACTTAAATGAAAATGTTGGGCTTTATTATCTTTGACTTAATTAATTGTGTACTCCTTTATTTATGCGTAGTTCAGCAACATATGAGAATTCAAAAGCTTTTGATATCCCTGTTAGTCTAATGAGAAGTTCAAGTCAAATAAATTTTAATACAGCTTCATTCTTAAAATCTAGCATAGGATTGAAGCTTACTTGATTGTTAAGAATGTACTAGTGACTTTAACATTTTTATATCTTAAAAGTTATGTTTTTTTTCATCTACATTTCTATTTGAGTCACACTTCTACTTCAATACTATAGTGAAAACTATGAAAAAGTATGTTGTTAAAAATTACACGTGAAATTTATTTTATAACTAAGAATGAGGGTTAACTGTATGAATTTTTCTGATATTATTTACTACTTGTATTGAACTTAAGTGGTGCAAAAATTAAAATATGTTTCTAGGATTTTTTAAAAAAAAATTTAAATATGTAATTATTGATATTTAGCCCAAAAAATACACGATGATAATATTTTGAACTATTTGAACAACATATTTGTATTAAAAAAAACATATAATATTAATTTATCCGAGATCCTACGCGATTTTTAGCGGGATTAAGTATTTAACCGCGTTAATGCGTCTCAATTCATGGGTGCTGTTCATTGACAAAATATGTAATAAATAAAGGACAATAAAAAGAAAACATTTCTGTTTTTTCTGACGGAAAGAAAAAACAATTTGTAGAGCGTGGGTCTATCTTTCGTCATTAGCAAGTTAAGCTTTAAAATGAGGAATAAATCATAGAATTTGATTTCAAAAAATAAGGACCATCTCTCATAGTGACCGAAGAACAAGCTAGTGATATTATATATGTGTGATATTTTATAAATAAAAATAATTAACTGATTACTAACATGATAATCTGTACGTACATAGTAGGGAGAGAATCCTGACTAATTATTTAATGATTAATGAGTTTCAGCTGTAGATTATATAAACGACAAATTCATGCACAATTTACAGCGAGGACCTAATCGAAATTCCGGAAATTGATGAATATTTCAAAGCATGACCATGTCGTGTGTGAAAGGTATGATGCCTAAACAGTAATGAATCAATCACATCATGGTGAATGGACAGTTGTACTGGTGTGTTGACATTTGTATAAAAACGTGCGTTTATCTCTAATTTTCAGTGTAATCACTTAAGTGTGCTTTTTAACCGATAAAATAGGTTAAATACACAATTAGTGAATATCTTTCTGTCTTAACAGAATAGTCCACTTTGTCTCGTAATTTTTAAATCATAAAGAGAAGAGAAGTGTATAATAGAATAATTCGGAATAATTAAAAACGGTTTCAATGTCATGCAATACTGCTGTTTTCGTTCATCACTCGTCTACACTGCAAAGTTCGTTTTGTGATTGTTCAAAAGTTCTCTGGGGCAATTTTTCGTCTTACTAGCACAATTATGACTGAGATTTCTGTATTAAGTATATTGTGCACTACACGACTTTTTGTATCTTATCGTGTGATTATTTACACTGCTCGACATTGAAAATGCAACACCAAGAAGGAGTGGTCAGAAATTGATGAAATTTAGTAAGAAGACAGAGACAGCATGGAACAATAAGTGATATTTATTTCAAAATAAATAAGCAAAATTTAGAGCGAGGACGGCGTCGTTCAACCATTTGCCACAGTTCGTCCTCTGAACGAGGCAGTGACAGGTTCTGCAAACGGCGTCCAATCACGTCCCACACATGTTCGATTGGTGAAAAGTCAGGAGAGTATGGTGGCCAGGAAAGCATCTGTACACCTCGTAGAGAATGTTGGCTGATTCGAGCACTGTGAGGCCGGGCGTTATCCTGTTGAAAAATTGCATTTGGCAGACCCTGAAGGTAGGGGATTGCCACCGGCCGCAGTACATTATCTACATATCGTTGGGCCGTCATAGTACCCCGAATACGAACTAGAGGTGATACGGAATTGTATGCAATAGCGCCCCAAACCATTATGCCACGTTGTCGCGCTGTGGTTCGTTCCACAGTTACTTTCATTTCACACCTCCAGGGTCCCCCGTACCTACCACAGCTTCGTGGTTTAACCGGGATAGGGCCCTGAAGGGCGCTCTGTTCTTAATTTTGAACCAGAACCTAGGGTCGAGCAAACCCTAGGCCCAGCACCCCCAGAGGTATCGTTTCACTTGGAGGACTTTGTGACCACGACATTTTTAACGCCTCCCAGCCACCATTAATCAAGGCGGTGGATCTTTGATCGGCTGGGATCGAACCCGGGTCCCTCCGGACACGGTTCCACAGTTACTGCCGGATTCGATCTTTCTCCACGTCGACGCCACACACGTATGCGATGACTATCGCTGGACAAACAGAAGCGGGATTCATCTGAGAACACTACGGTTTGCCATTCTTCCATCCACGTCGCTCTGGTCCGACACCATTCCAAACGTTGGAGTCTATGCTGTGAGGTCAATGGCAGTCTTCTTAGCGGGCACCGTGATTGCAGGCCACGTGCAACCGGTCGACGGGAAATGGTTCTGGTCGACACAGGAACATCCAGGGTACCTTGCACGTGCTGCAGAATCGACGTACAAGTGACTTGCGGGTCCGCCACAGTTTGTCGGTGAATCCGTCGATCCATGCGGCCTGACGTCACTCTGGCTGCACCTGCACCCCTCAATGTGGCTACATTTCCTCTTTCCAACCATCTCTGACACAGCCGATGCACAGTGCTTGCATCCATGTGGGTATCAGCTGCAATTTGACGTATGGACCAACCTCCCCTTTTTAGTCCGATCACCATACCCCTTGTAAAGTCGTCTATATGCTGGAAGTGTCTTCGTTGAGGACGGCGTGGCATTTCCTCCTATCACACGTATCCTTCGAGACAAAAACCAAATTTCTCCGATAATTAGTCTGGCAGAAAAACCAACATGAACATAGCCCACTTTTCAACTTCATTCTCTTATATATTACTTCACGTGCGTCGGAGAGCTGCGCATTTCATATCATTTGCATAACTCAGTGACGTGCGTCTACGGTAAAATTTGCATGAATTTCTGACCACTCCTTCTTGGTGTTGCATTTTCAATGTCGAGCAGTGTATTAGCAGACGGTCTTTGTCCATTATCTTAGAAAGTCCATTTTCTAGGATGGCGTGCCGGTAGCTATGGACTGATTGTCAATTTTTAACACTTAACGCAACTCTATTCCTTTAAGGGTCCTAATGTAGTTTTATCAGATACTTGAAGTATACATATTTTATCCAACCCATGTAACACCACTTTCAAAAAATGAGTCAAAGTCAAATAAAAGCAGGAAATCTGGATCTTCTACTAAAATCCAGCCCCTGTATACAAAGATAAAAGGATCAACTGTAAGAAAAGAACAAAAGAAAGTACAGGATGTTTCAAAGTAGCGAGAGGAAAGCACATTTGAAGTTATCCAGTATTTTAAGCCATCTATTCCATGTTCCCCAACTATTTCATCCCTACCTTTACTTGTAACATTCTTTAAAACGTGTTTTAAGCAACAAACAACGCATTTCCCCCATTTTTTATTTTTTACAAGTAGCAAATCATTGCTGTTAGCTATAGTATTTGATCATGAGGATTTCAAGCTTTTTTTTTTATTCAGTAATTTCTTTAAAGAAATTTAAATTGTATGTTATAATACCTTACTCGCTTAAATACACTCCCAGCGCAGATGTTATCTGTAAATAAGTTTAAACAGATCTAACTTCTACTTAACACTATTGAAACCAAAATATAAAGCATGCAAGTAATGAATCTCAGGATTGTGAACCAGAAAACTATGCTGCTCCTAAATAACAGTTCAATAATCTTATTTAGCACTGGAAGCACAATTTTTGCGATTCAAAATTACTTAGGTATTGCCTATTTTCAATACTCTTGTAAATCTACTTAAAAAAAAACTAATGACACAAATATGCCTGCTTACATTGTACAGTGTTACAGAAACATATTTTTGCAAAAAAATGACAATCGTAATTATTCCTTTAATTTACAGAATATAGGGCAGATTGGGGTTAAAGAAGACATTTTGGGAAAGATGCCTTATCACATGCTTCCCCCTCAACTTGAGTAAAAAAGGTAAAATAAAGAAACCTGCAGGTTGAAATCATGCAAACATTCTTTGTTGATTAATTACAGGTTTGAGGATTTCTTTTTAAGGGTTTTGTTATTTCTATCACTCTGCTGAGTACTCGAAATTGTATCACAATATACTTCACTTAGTCATATTAGCCGTAGTTTTAATGGTGAAAAATAACTCGGTAGAAAATACGATGCATGAGCTTTCTGTGAGGTACGTTATTGAGCCTGCGCGCTTTGATGCGCTGTGCTAAATGAACTAGCATCTTGTCCAATGCTTTAGGGAACGACAGCAAATATGCATTTGGGGTAAGATGCCGTAGTTTTCCGACATCTTCTAGAGAAGGAAATGATCCTGCACATACTCCTACTGATATTCTAAGAGAAAATGAAGCTGAACAATAGAAGAGTTGACATTCTCAGATAAAAGTAATGTAAGACATGAGAAACAAGCAATCAAAAGAAAATAAATCAAAGGCCAACAGAAAATGAAAATCAGTAAAATGTAAAAATCTGACAATATGTATTATCTACGTGTTATGTTCGTGAATGCATTTCATTTTAATCTATTGAAATTGATTTACTAGAGCTTTGCAATCATTTTCTGTACAGTGTCCTACCCACTGTATAGAAATTCAAGATCATGTAACCCCAAAGTTCATGTAACCCCAATATTGGTGTAAGATGCTGGAATGCATGTGTTTTCAAATTATTAATTTTCAGAGATCAAAAATTGTTTTTCAAAGCGAAACTTATTTCTTTTCCCAATCTCAAAAGTCCATATTTTTTCCATAATTTGATGATTAACACTAAAACCAATATGTAATTTTATTTAAAATAAAGTTTAAAACAATAGCGTGATCCTCTAATTTACCCCCTTACAACATAATTCAATAAACCGCGTCAGCTCTTAGAAAAGTAAAAACATAAAAAATGACTTTTTATTGTAGCATATTTAAGGACAGCTATTAAGGTAGTCTAAAGAGCACATTTAATTACATTCTTACTTTACGGTGAGCGGAAGTACAATTTCATAACGTAAAATTGGATATATTTTCTTACAGATTATGATATTTACGAAGCTATTTCTATCAAATACCTTTAAAACTTTCGATTTAACGATATGAAGCGAAAGGAAACATTTAGATGAAACTATCTTCTCCAATATCTTTAGTACAAACTACTTCAAATTTGTTTCAGTAGAATTTCGCTCTGAACAATTTTACAATGTTTACCTCGTCTAAACCCTGCGGATGAATTTAGTTCATACATTAGTGATAGTACTCCTTAAAGAGGATAAATTATTCAACGCCAAAATCTTTGACATAAAGAGAAGTAAACAACAAAGTCCTTACAGAGATTAAACACCTCGTTTCTCGAGGCTGCTGAAGATATTGATGCAAAAGGATCCTTAGCACACCGAATATTATATAACTTGATGTTCTAGTTTTAAAGGTTTAAGTATGTATATAGGAACGCGCATGCAAACTAAATATAAATATGAGTAAATGAAAACGGTTTGAGTTAAATTCAAAATAAATGATGAAGTAGACACTCTAAACAAGCATTTAAAAATAATTACGTCCGTGAGAATATGGCTATGTACAACTAAAAGTCTCCTTAGTTATTACCTTAATAGTCTAAGAGCCAGTGGCCGTACATTATAGGGTCTACCCATAAACCAATTTTTGTTTAATTCCGCCAGTTACTTCCTGAGATATAGCAATCACCCATTTTTTTATGTTTTTTTCATAGTCGTCTGCCACCACTTTGGAACTCGCCTGGACGTCTGCCATTGTGATTTTTCAATCGTACTAATCGACCACTTGAATATATCAAAAATCAGTGTTTCTAAAATGATTTACATTTTCATCCTATTTTGGCACCTTTCGCGCCCTGTTACCCCTATAGGAACCCGCTTTCAGCTTAACAAGAGTCCATTCCGTGAACGGCAGGTATAAGACATTGTCTGGTGAAAAAATGAAGCTTGCTAAAATAACGCAAGTCTGCCGGCCACTGGCTCTTGGACTATAAGTTATGTAGTCAGTTACCTTTATTATCGCGTCTTCCCTGGCTCTCTGGTAAAAACTTTGCTTCATGTGTCGGAGGTCATGGGTTTGATTTCCGCCAAAGCTATGATTATTAGATCATCTTCTTGTGCAGTAAGGGCCCTGCTCCACATCAGCGGAAAACGCGCGCGTAAAGCAAAAACGTAAAATGGATTAAATGGTTGTTCCTATGGAAAGTACCCGGATTTTCGGTTTCTGCCTTCGGTTTCGGTCGCGTTTTACGCTGATGTGGAGCAGGGCCTATAAGTAAACAATTTCTTCCGCTGTCTCGTATGTAAGTGAATAAAACGCCTGATCTCGTGTGGCAATGGTAAACGAGCTTGTCGTAAATTAATTCTATGGACACGTTTACATCAACAGCTTTTTTCATACATATCCTTATACAGTCAACGTTCGATATAACGACCATCTCTGTCCCCCAGAAAAAGGTCTTTGTAACGAGTGGTAGCTGTAAGAGGTAGAAAATAGAGTATATTGGGATGAAGTTAGGTTTTTCCCACCAGTCGTTGTATTGGATAGTCTTTATAACGAGTGGTCGTTATAACGAGCGTCGACTGTATTAAATATTATAACACTAGTTTACCCGTTTAAAAAAAATTCTAACACCTACACTTATCTTTTCATTAAAAACACTAGGAAGAGCATTTTTTTTTTGGGGGGGGGATCAGTTTTCAGAGCATTTGTTGAGTCAGTCGATATTTTTTGGACACTTTTTGAAGCTTATTTACGAAAATTTGTGGACACTTGTCATGGCCCTTTTTTTCAAACAGTTAGAATCACAAGTTTTGAGACTATAATAAAAACATTTATAAACAATTAACGTTGGCAAAATCCACTGATTTTTATAGAAAATTTTGTTTTTAATCTGCAGTAATCTCCTGTAACAGTTCTCGGTCCCCAGCAAATGGACGATTTTCAATCAGAGATGCAATCTTTCATAAAGGAATTTCCGACGCTTGTTGATAATGATTCAATTTTAGACAATTTCTTGTAGTATCATACTGCAGGAATATAATAACAGGGGTAAAGAAAGCAGTTAAAATTATTTTGCACAAAAAAAACGCAAGAATTTCACAAGGTACACAAATATGTTTCTAATCTGCTTTCCAATGTGTCCCTGAGTTTAAATTTAACAAATAACGTAAGCGAAACGCATTTGGAACTATTTCGAAACTAAATCCAAACGCATTTAAATACATTTTCTTTATTTCGGAGCATAATCGGAGCTCATTTTAGCACATATTTAGACACATAATTATAAACACTTTTTTGGATTTAAAGCAATTCAACATATTTTTAATGTGTGCTGGGAATTTGTAGTGTTTTATTACATTTACTAGTATATTGTAAACGACTATCGCTTTATTTCAAAATTAGCATACTTGAGTAAATATCAAACTGAGCATACTAGAGTAAATATCACTTAGGATCAAAAATATATTGAAAAGCGTCGTTCTTTAAACTACTGTGAAAGTTTCTGCTAGAGTTATTTATCTAATTCCTCCATTTGTTCATATAGTCACGTCTCATAAAACAATATGTTCCCAATCGTAAACATGACTGAAATATTAAATGTAAGAAATTTGAATTTGAACAGAACGATTTACATTTTTTCGTAATAAAAATTGGTATCAAATTTTAAGTAGAATAGTTTTACTATGTATTCAATCTGAACTAAACTTATCGAACTGGGAATGGGAATTATTTAATTTTTAATCTTATTTTAGTTATCTTTATAAATAGCCTTAGTTTTAAATTTAGCTTCGTGTACGTACGACATTTTATTAGAAACACAAGTCGCCAATAAAGCAAATGAGGATTGTTTTTTTTTTAGCCAAATGGCCATATTTGAATCACCCTTTTTTAAATATTATTATTAATTCACAGAACGACGGCGTTTGTGTGTGTATTATCACAACTAGCATTAAAAGATAAATTCTGAAAAGAAGTACTACAGTTGTTTATCGACGAACTTTTCGTTGTACAGTATAACGTGCCTGTGCTTTTATGATGGGTGTGGTGAAGTGGTTATATTTTGATAATGTTAATTAAGCCGTTAGTGGAACATTGCATTGTAACAGATAAAAACCGCTATCCAAGGACTCGACCGCTCTCCCAGCCATTTTGGCCCACGTGCAATTCACCTACTAAATTCATGAAGATTCTCCTGAAAGACAATATGTTGAATCTGCAAAAAGGAATGAAGAAAGTACATGGAATAATTTAGGCCGACCTCGAAGTAGTTCTCACTGACCTTTTATTATAGGCATTCAGGGATGGCGTTGGTTGACGGTAGGCGTAGGGATTTCTGCTCATTTCCTTAAATTATTTTCTATCACATTGGAACAGATTCCGGAACAGTCGGAGTAGTCATCATTATGCAGGATTTGGTGCATGACTCTCATCCACACAGAATACCTCCGGCGTCATCGTATAAGTCTGGAGCGGACTTTAGATTTTTCGTTCCAGTTTAAAACATTGATAGATGCACAGATAGATCACTGATAGAACATGCTTTCTTCATACCTATTCCCAGGGTCAAGCTTCTTGTAGTTATATTCTTAATAAAAATTCAGGATGAAAAATGGTGGCTGGAGATTCATGAAGGCAATCGGCGAGGCAACATTGTCGGGCGGTGTAGCAACACTGAAGAAAAACGTGGTTGCCGCCAGCCAGGAGCGAACCGTGTTGCCATTTTCTGTTCCATAACTTTGAGTCGCAGATGCTTCTTCTTTACTAAGCGTTGGATAGAGGCGTAGTTCACAGTGAAGTAGGAAAAGAGTGGAGAAAAACAAGCAGAACGACGCGAAATATGTCGAACTTCACGACAAGGGGCAAAGGATGAAATGGCTTCTTTATAAGAGAAGAAGCAAACTGTTCTCCGGCATGCAGTGCAAAACATTAATCGAAAATTACAGTTCAAAGAATGTTTCAAAGAGTAAGCACACCTCAAGTTAGAACATTTCAAAACATTTTTGCAGTTATTAAGGATTTGTGTTCTGTATTGCATACCAGAAAATAGCTTGTGTAAATGCTATTTTTCCCCCTTTGTCCCGTAAGATAAGAGCAATCACGTCGTGCGAGACACAGAAAATTGCCCGTAAATATTAAAAATATAGCTAGCGAATTTTGCCACACTCGTAATGCTTTTAAACTTTTTTTTTTAATCGACTGTTCAAATTGGGTACTCCTGATTCGGACACCCTATATAAATAAGTAGAATATTCATGCATCGATAGACATAGGAAAACCAATCGTCTTTATTTTAATTTGTTTTTCTCTTTAAACAGGCAGTACCGGTATTAGCTTTTTGTCAGAACTTTTAATTTCGCTCTATAGTTTACTGCATCAGAAATATTAGAACTAATAACTCATATATTTGCAACTTATAACTTTTAATATATTTAAATAAACTCAAACTTTTTCGCTATCAACTATGTGGTAGATAAGAGTATATGGGATTCGACATTTCTTACACTTTCCGGAAGTATGGATATGGATGGCACGTTGCTTAGCTTGAGTTGCTGTGGAAAAGAAAGAGGACAAAATAAAAGCTACCTAAATCGATTTCTAGGCATGTTTTAGCTAGTAAAAAATCAAAAGGGATACAAACTAGTGACATGCATTCACCAAGGAGGGCGCGATTCTTATCTTAAGGAGTCAAGAAGGGCACGACAGATGGTAAAACTACTTGTCCTACCGCAGTGGAACGAACTTTTATAGTTAGCTGCTTAAGCATCAAAAGACGTGGTATTTGAGATTTAATTTTACCACTTTGATTTTCTCACTCCAAAAAAAAAAAGAAAAAAAACGAACGTTATACTCTTTTTTCTTCTTTCTTTTTTACTTTTACTGTATTTCTGGTTTTTTTTAACCTTTATTCATATAGAAAATAATTTTGGGAGGGAGTGATTTATTTTTTTTATGATACACCTGACACTAATGTTTAATAAAACTTACGAGACAAAAATTTAAATTAACAGGGAACTGAACCTATTTAAGAATTCCTCCTTTTATACTTAACTAAAGCATTTTAAAATTTAGATTGTATCAGTTCAATGAACATTACATGTATATAACCTTTTATGATCAAGCCAGTAATGTAAAATATTACATAAAAATGCGTGAGTCAACAGTTTAACCGAGAAAATTAGGCAATTATTAGCATCATTAATGTATAAAACACATAAGATTTAGTAACAGCGCAATGGGAGAATGTCCAGATGGTCTTTAACAGCGTAACGCATTAAGCTCTCTTAACCAATTAAATTCGCTAAGCTCAGTTGTTAACGATTAAGCGGACTCATGTACTGATAAATTGAGCTATTAACGTTTTATAATTCATTATAATGCTTCTGCGATTACTAGAATTATACCTGTATCACGACGGAATAATTGATAATAGGAAATATTTACATATTCCCGTACGAATATAAACCCAAGTAGGATTTTCTCAGTTTGAATATTGACATTGCGTTTCGTCCGTAATGTTTCGTAATAAATATAAGATGTCATAGACTGTTATAAAAATATGCTTTCCTTTTAAAATAGGTGGCGATCCCCACTTTAAACTTTTTATTTTTCCGTACTTTGAAATAACATAATTTTTAGCTTATTTTCCCGTTAAAAATAAAAGAGACGAAAAAAGTATTAAACGTGGCTTAATGCATCTAAAAAATATCGCCAAGTCCAAAAAATATCGCCAAGTGCAAAAAATATCGCCAAGTCCAAAACAAAGTCAAAAATAAATGAAAAAAATAAAATAAATATCGAAAAATTAAAAATTTGAAAGTAGGGTATTGAGATGGGGAATTTATGCGTCAATCGGTCGGTCGGTCTGTCGGTTTGTTTGTCCTCCCCCCCCTCCAATAACTTTTGAATGAACATTCCGATTTGAACGATTTTTTTTTTCTTTTTTTTTTTGTTGAAAAGATCTCGGCGAGTACAGCTCATTTCCATATTTGATTTTTCGATTTGAACAATTTTTGGTTCAACTTTGAGCCGTTCAAACAACCTGTCCCGCGATATTAACTTTTTAGTTAACAGTCCGATTTGAGCAAACTTTTTTTTTGTTCGAAAGATCTTTTCAAGGATACTTCATTTCCGTATCTACATTTTTGATTTGAACAATTTTTCGTTCAACATTGAATTGTTCAAACAAGCTCCCAAGTAGCACACTTCGTTTTTTAAAGGTTGTATAATGGTTATTAACGTTGTGACAACGGATTAAAAACGTTTAAACGTTTTTCGTGCTACCTGGGCTGTCACCCCTAATAACTTTTGAGTGAACATTCCGATTTAAAATTTTTTTTTGTTCGAAGCATCTCGTCAAGGATACTTTATTACCGTATTTAAATTTAAATTTGAACATTTTTGGTTCAACATTGAACCGTTCAAGCAACCTTTCCCCACCTAATAACTTTTAAGTGAACCGTCCGAATTGAATAAACTTTTTTTTGTTCGAAAGATCTCGAAGAGACTCATTCCCATATTTCACTTTTCAATTTGAACCATTTTTCGTTCAATGATGAACCGTTCAGAAAAAAATTTAACATGAGCGCCTACTGGGAAATTTAAACTAAATGTTGATTCTGAACTTAAAGGCGGATTTCCTTCAAACTAACTTTGTAAGAAAACGGTTTTGATAAAAAATGTATGTAAAGTACTTTTCTGAAAAATCTTCTGTGAGGACTCTGATTCCGACTCCGCAATCATAGCGGAAATGCAGGCTCAGAAAAAAATGACTGACTGGACAGACGATTTTTTGTTTATTTATTCTTTTTTTTTTGGCAGACGATTTTTTTTTTGTTTACAAAAACTTTTCGTTCACGAGAGCATTTTATTCTTTATTTATATTTAACAACTGGCAACGGATTAAAAATAAATTCGAGACATTTTATTAACGAACGAGGTTTTTTTTCTTTCTTTGATAAAATGTGTTTTGATGTTCTTTGTACTTTTATTTTATTTATAAATTTTTTTTCTTTTGAAAACGATTGTGAAATTTTTCTACGGAAGAACTATAACAGTTACATTCTTTAAAAGGTGCGATAAAACTTTATTTACTCGTTTATATTACTTTTTACGTGTCCATTTCATTTGATGAGAGGGGTTTATTTTGCTTTTAGAAATCAGCTTTAAGTGCTATAAAGGTACGTTTGACATAATTTTCAGTTTCAGATATTCAAGAGAATATTGATCAGGTGCTAGAATGCCGATGTCGATGTACGGGAAAGTAGGCTCGTTTAGTTCTTGACAGAACTTCTTGTTTTTTGATGTTTTGATGAAAAGAAAATACACCACAATTGCTTACTGAAAATACTGAAAATACAATCGGAAAAGACGAGTAAAATTTTTTTCTTGAATGATTACCTACACCCTCTTATACTCGTATTTTACCGACTCTTGATTTATGTTTAACTTATGTATTTTGCAGTTATAATTATATGGATCCTATGAACGTTAAAAAAAATCAGAATTTAACCAATCTTAAATCGTTGCTGGTTGAATATGAATCTTTCTATACCAAAATTTTACTTTAACTAACCACTAATACTGAGAGCATAGTTAAAATGGTGTATGCAGATAAATAGTTATCTCACCACTAACCAAGACAGGGCAAATAATATCTTATATAATAATGTTCTTAGTTAGTGCTATATAAATAAGCACATTTTTACTACGAAATCCTACAAAAATTGAAAGCTAAGCTTTGAAAAGAGACGAACGATTTGTTTATTGCAAAAACCAATCAAATGCAAAAATATATATATATTTTTATTGGAACATAAGAAGTAAAAATACTTTTTTTGCCTTTAAATCCTCTAAGTAAGATGTACTTTAAGCAGAAAATGATTCAATACCTAAATAAAATGCAGAAGATAGTAAAAACATTTTTTTTCGTCAACAAATCTGTCTAAATGGGCTTTTTGACTGATTTTTGAAATAAACGTTTCAATTTATGTAGTAAACAATTCAAAAAAAAAGATGTGTTGTGTAACTATTTTGTTCTGTAGCCTAGAAAGTTAGATTGTAATCAATATTGCCATTTTCGGCCGTATAAGGACTCCTGTGTCCTCACTAGGGTACCGAAGAATTGAGAGGAGAATATGATCCTTTGCAGTATATGCGGCACATATGGGCCCGAGTTTTGTTCAGAATAGATCCCCCCCCCCTCAAAAGAAAGGATCTGTTTATCGGTACCCCGAATTTCAGTGATTGAACTTTCTCTTTTGCATTTCTTCAAGTATGGAATTTTTGATTGTGATTTGGATTTTATCAATTGCGCTTTAAGGTATTTTTTTACTGACAATTCAAAAAATCTAATTGTTTTTAGTCTGATAGCTTTTCTTTTTTGGTGTTTTTTCTAGAGATTACCTTGTTAGTGACTCATGTCCCTAATAATACTTTCTTTTACTCGTTAAAGCTGCTAAAAACATTGTTGAAAATTAAATTTTCACAGACTTTTTTTCCTCGTTTTCTATGAGTCATCTGCTGAATGTGCAAAATTTAGATAACTGAATCTTAACTGAGCAAGATATTGTATAAATATATTACGTTTCTAAAACCTTGCACCCATCCGTCCTTTGTCTTGAAATTAGGGGCATGAATGAAGCCCAAACCTTCTCTTATTAGTTTGCCGTAGTCATACCAAAGAAAATTCTAATCGTGATATTAGATTTTTTTCTCTACCTTTCAAAAGAAAATATGACCTGGCAGCATGAAAGGATTTAATAATTAGCTGAAAAGGCGTGCTTATTGCTCATTTTTCTACTTTATTCTTTTCAATGTCATACTCCACTAAACAAAGCCAATTTAAGTGGTCTTCCCCTTATTGGATCACTTTTATTACAGTTAAAGAAAATAAGCAATTGTTTTCCTTGGTTTCTTGTAAGGTTGTCTTGTAACCAAACATTACCACCCCGTCTCTTTTCATTGCTCGTTTTTTTTTTTTTTTTTTTTTTTTTTTTTTTTTTTTTTTTTTTTTTTTTGCTTAGTCACTTTTGAAAACCTGAGAGTTAATTTTATTTGATAAATGTCTACAAATTTCTATAATGTGAAATATTATGACAAAAATATTTATTAAAAACGCCGACAGAAAGTTAACGGTTCATCTGAGATTAAATGCAAAAAATTTAGGGAAACAAAGCCTAAAGTTATGTATGTATTTCAAGACATATCAGTTTAAATTATTGTTCAATACAAGTTTGCATTAGTTATATTATTGTGCTAGGTTTTCCATGCAGTATAAAATTTTCTCTACTAGTTGTTTGTGCTATAAAATAAATGAACAATTAAAGTTCAACATTCTTAATTGCATTATGCATTTGCTTTATTTTCATTCATAGCAATTCGACTACTTTCCTACAAAATTTTAAAAAAGAAAAGAGTAAAAAGGAAAGGGAAACGAAAAAACCATTGAAGAAAATTTAATGCATCCAAAACCATTATTAATGAGAAAAAAAGGGTTAGAAAAAAAATTCTAATAATAAATCTGTCCTTGTTTTAGTTTTGTGTAACCGGTTTCTCAGTTTTTAGCAATGTTATTACGAAATATTAAACCTTTTAATCTGATTTTTGTAGAAAAAAAAGATTTAAGTTCATTTTGTGTAAATTAATGCATTTTAGTACATTGGTTTAGATTTACTCTCTAAAAAAAACACTTTATGTACTTTATTAAAAATTTAGTCTCTTTAATTTAGTCTCTTTAAAGAGTGACATAAAATATGATCGTACTAAGCTACAGTAGTTTAACTTCCTTACTTTCATTTCAAGACGTTCGCAATCAACCTATAAACCTTCAAAACGTCATGACATTAAGTAAAATTTAAATCTTACAGAAAATATACCACTGAAAATCATTATGGGAAAAAATTTAATGCCAAAAAGGACAGAGCTTTAAACCATATAAGAAAAGTATATGCGTATCTAACATTTTTGAATAATATCGGTAACGTTAAACTTGTGTAAGTTTTATTACAAAGCTCGAAATAAAATGTCAGCTATCATTTCAAAGCAATTTTAAACTGAGATCAGAGAGACAACCTAAAAGTCAAATAATGAAATTCCAAACATTTATGCTCTGTCCCTCCTAAATGATTTACATACTTTTGCATCTCACACTTACGCTGCTGTAAAACATAAAGCGTTTTGAAACATAAAACCCAGAACGTCAAACTTTGATAACGGTTTTAAGTGAAAACATAAATAAGTTTGGGAAAATGCATTTTCTAAAAACGTAAACTCAAAATACAAAACATAAGCAGAGATGTAAACAATAGAATTCACAGAAGGATTTGATTTGATATACGCAAGTATTGCCGCTCTAGAGGATTTTATAAAAGTGAAAAGATAAAATTGACAGAGCAAAAACTTTTTATATTTGCTTAGAAAAATGCTTTATATATCTTCAAACTCAGTATATTTTACGACAGAGAGAAATTAATGTTTTCCCAGCTATATAGTATTGTCAAGCAATGTTTTAAAGATACTATTTTTATTGAGTTTTTACCCTCTAAAGGTAACATGTTCTTGTTAAATGCATACATTTAGACTAAATAACAAATTTTATTACAAGAAGATGTTACAATTAAAACTCTTAATTAAACTCCAATTTACTTGCAATAAAGTAAGATAGTATAAATTGGAAAAAGAGCTTCTTTATAGCAGAGGCATATCAGTTTTTTTTTTCTAAATACATAATAGAAAGGTTCTACCTTTAAAATAAAGGTAAAATGTAAAAAGGTAAAATAATTATATGTAGAACTAAGCTTCAGTAAAATAAATTGAACTTCTGTCCTGATTTTCTACGCACATAATATCAAAAAACTATGAGTAAATGTTGGGTAAATGCAATGTTCCGTATCAAAATGTGCAAGATGCCCCCTCCCCCCCTTACCATACAAAGATAAAAAAAAATCCATGAACACAGAAATGTATGATTTGTAGACTGAAATCAAACTGTTTTCATCAAGTCGAAAAATGAAATTTTAGACGGTGGCAATTCCAGAAACGTCCCAAATTGTATAAAGATTCTGGTTTCGAAATTATTTTGTTGATCTGCAGAAAGCGAAGCCTTTTACTTGTATTAAATTTTCAGCAAAGTTTTAGCGGCTATTTAATTAGGCAAAAATCTATACAATTTCTCTATTTTTCTTACAGCAAAATTTGAAAAACAAAAATATACATAAAAATGTGCTTTATATGTGTAGAAATTCATAACTTTGATTTAGAGGCTTGATTTATTCACTCTAAACATGCACTTTTAACTTCACACGCAAGAATGATGTTGCTCTGAATATTTTTAAGTGTTTATTTATGTATTTATTTATTTACTCACTTTATTATTCATTCAGTTAGTTTTATTTTTGTTTACATTGCATTAAATTGCAAGTGCTACCTTTATAATAAACCTTACATATTTTTTACTTGATTTCATCTCACATTAAGCCAATAAAAGGCTAGTTTGATCATGTTAAAATACTAGAGATCTTGGTAAGTTTGTCCCCAGCTGTTTTTTGAGCCAAATCATCATCATGCATCTTCACAAACATTACGCTTGAGAACAATGAAAACCTAAGAAATGAATGAGCTTTAAAGCAGTAACATACTGTAGCCAATGCGATATTGATTGGTCTTTTTATGCAGCATTATTATGATTTTATAATAATGATAGATATACATAGTCACAATGATATTAGCGATAGTAGGTGATAAAACCCTATTTAGAGCAATTTGTTTTTGAAGACATACTAAAGTTTCAGAGCAAAAAAATTTCACTTACTGTCTACTTTCATCTTGAACTTTGTCAATAAACAGGAAAATCATAATCTCTTTTTTTTTTTTTGTTTTTTTTGTTTTTTTTTTTAAATTACGTACAAAATATTCTTAAAAACGATTTTCTTTTAAAAACACTTAGATGTCCCACATACTCCTTTCAAAAGAGAAAGAGAGCCACCGAACTTTAATTTAAATTTAGAACAGACTTATCTTTTAAAAAGGTCTTAAAATTTTCCTAAGGCAAAATCAGATCCCTTCTTTCTCAGTAATAATTCCTACATCATCTGCATAAGGTCAATAAAAAGAGTCGCTATATTTCTGTTATTTTTTTTTTTAATTTGGATTTTTTTTTCATTTGCATCATAAACTCCCAAAATTAAAACTACGACATACTTTATTGTTTTTATTTGCTTAAAGTTTCACCAATATATAATTAACTGCTTTTGCAGTTTTTGAAGCTAAACTATCAATTCGTTCCAGTTCATTATACGTCTTGTGTTTCATCATTCACATTCGTTCATTAGAATTCCTTTTCATTTTCAATTATTATGATTATGAGGTGAACCACTTACCCCACAGTGAAGGCACCCACATATTCCTTATAGTGAAAATTTAAAGGATGAGACCCTCTTCGTAGATGCTTATAGGTAATACTTTGTGTAAAAAAGCTCCTATTGCAGTATGTACTTAAGTTCTACGTGAAAATCTAATGAACATTAAAAAATAATAAAAACTAAGCTGCAAACAAACATGTTGCTTGAACTTGCTAAAACATGTGTTTAGGGTTTTTTTTTTTTTTTAATCTAGTTTTATGACTTTGAAAAAAGTTTTTTGAAGCCCAAATGTATACAAAATCATCACTGTAATGAAATGTGGTACGGTAGGTGAAAAAATATATACAATACATGTGTATAATTACATTTTTAGGGGTGACTAATTTACCCCAGGTACCCACTTCTGCCAACTAGACCTGCACAAGATTCAAAAATATTGTCTGAAAGTGTTCAAAATCTTTTTTTTTTCCTATTTAATAAACATTTTGACTGATTTTTATATCATCCTAAATATTGAACTATGTTTAAAATTAATAAATAAAGAGTATTTCTCATAATCACCAATATTAGTTTATTTTTATTTTAATTATTATTTATTTTTTTTTTTTTGCGTTACTTATGCTGAATATCTGTTTATAAAGAATAAAACATTTAATTGTCCGTTCTAGTGTCTTAAATACAGGCATAGAGAGAACCTATAGAATTTTTAGAATAACTCAATTTCATTTTCATAGTACTGTCTAGGACTAGTCCTAAGCCTAAAAAAGGGATCGGATAAGTGGTTTAGTTGTGATTTCAAAAAAATAAATAAACCGCGAAGTTTACTTTAAGTGCTCTCAATATTAGAATAGCAAACTGTCACTAAGGGCGAAAATATTGAAGCAATAATTGAACAAAATACTTGTGTGAATCATAATTTAAATGTAAAAAGCTTGTAACACAAGTACAAAGTATATATATTTCCATTATTTACTTAATTGGTTAGAAACAATTTTTCATTATGAGCGAAATATTTGTATTCCGTAGAATTGAAAATCGATGTAAAAAAGACAATTATACAGAAATTGGCCGAATTAAGCTCGGCATAAGCACGTGATTCCTTGGAATATCGTAATCTATCGTCAATACCTATAAACTGCCACGGTATTTTACCCCCTCGCCCCTCCCGCTTTTTAGCACTAAATTGAGTCATAACTTCAATAACCTTTGAGATCATGCAAGTAAGATGTACTAATCATACATGAACAGCAGTTAAATTACTTTAATTAAAAAAAACCTTTCACTTAACTAGATTTTTAAGACATTATAGGGAAGACTGCATGAACACCCTCCCCGACCCTCATGATAATAAACTGTTCATTTTTCTTTTATTTATTTATTTCGTCTTTTTTTTTTTTTTTTTTTCGTTTTTGAAAAAATGTTTTAAAAGTTGCTTTCTTAATGAATTTGAAGTAGTAACTACCTTCTAAGTGATTCCAAAAGCGTGGTATCTTTCTACTAACTAGGGGGTGCTCATTCGTTGGATTGGTGCACCTTTTTCATTCAAATGCCCTAATTACCCTGAAACAGAAACGTAAAAGTTTTAAGCTTCGTGTGAATAGTTACACGTAATACGTACTCTTCACAATACTATATACCTAATACTACTTTTTTCTTATTTATCCATTATTTATTTATTTGATATTTAAGGTGATTTAAAAATAAAATTATTCTCAGATACTACTAGCTGCGTGACCCGGCTTTGCATGGGCTAACTTAAAAATAAAAATGATGTCAAGTGACACGTGTCTAAAGAAGTCCCGATTGATTTCTAACTTAAACTTTCCCCACACGCCGAAAAGCTGAAAAAACTTAACTTTTTGAATCGATTTGAGACTTGAACGTTTAACACGAAATGTGGAAATGATGTTAGAAATTCCAACTATCTGCCAGAGAGTTGAGTTGATACACTAAATACTCGATTGGATTGATGAAAGTCTTCGAAAATGGAGTTTTAAATTGAAATTACAATGACAGAATCAGGTCTATTGAAATAAACAAATAACTATCCATCGGATTTTGTTGAAACTGGTCTCTAAACCTTCCCAGTACCAAAAGGAACAAACGGTGAAAATTTCAGCCAAATCTCCCAGGTAGTTTCTGAGATCTTAGGGAACACACACACACACACACATTTACCAACATTCATTTTTATAGATATAGATGCTGGTACGAATTCACCAAAACATCAATAAAATGTGTTTTAAACATTTCCTACTCTTCCGTGCTTTTAAAGTATTGAGTTTGGGCTGTTACTCTTTATCACGCACTTAAATGTCTCCAAATACTTTATCTTGCATTGTAAAACAAGCTATTCTTTATGTGATGCTTTTCAAATGAATCAAAATTCCGCATGAGTAACGTTGGTCTTTCAAGTCCAGACATGCGGAAAATCTTAGCAATTGTTCGCTACCTTTGATGGAAGAGGGAACCGAAGATTAGAATGCTAAGTTGAAGCTTCAGGATTTCTTTCCGAGCTGCTGGCTTATATTAATGATTTGGTCATTCGAAGCATACACGTTATTTGGTAATAGCGTTCGGGGATACAGTGACTGCATTTATTCTGATTAATTGAAAGGTTGTGGAATAAACCGAGATACACATTTATTATTTTAGTTTATAAATCCGCTATAGATGGAAGTTTATCAGTATAGTTCTGAAGAGTGAATAAACTGGTTTATGATACATGAATAAAGTTTTTACTGGCTGTAATAGAAAAAAGAGAACATGGAAAAAAATAGTATAATAATGATTTTTTTTTTTTTTTTTTTTTGTTAAATGCTTTAGACTGATGCTTTAAATGTATTTTCAAAATAATAGTAACAATAATACTTTGGAATTTAGAGCAAAGTTTAGTCGTCATTATTTATCCTCTTGCTCTAGTTTCTACTGAAAAAAATAATAAAATTATACACTAAAACTATCTTAAAAAATATAAACATACTTGTTTAACCAATTTCTAGAGAATTACTGTCGTTAAGTGAAACTAGTATTCTGTGGCCATCATGTAACTTTCTTCGATATCTATACTATGAATTCTTGGACCCAACGTACACCGCTCACGTAATCATTACTGTAAAATTCTGATATTCCTAAACACGGGAAAATTTCGATTATTGGAAATAGACGATTTCAATTAATCGATGTAAAATTTTTGGCAGCAATCTTGCATAGGAAATGTGCTTACTTTGCATTCCTAAGTAAAAGAGTAGGGTTTTTTTCATATGGTTAACCATAAAATAACAGGGTCACCAAAATAAATTATTGGAGTAAATATTTGACGACAGCTCCAATTATCAAACTATTGAAATGCCCCTGCGAAAACAGAATCAAAGAGCGAAACTGAAAATCATTGTAAAAGCCTTTTTTTAAATTAATTGAACACATTTTATTTGTTAAAAAAATAGAAGATGACAAGAGATTAAAATTTTAAATCATTAAAAGTTTTCCGATGTCTTGCCAACAATTAAATAGTGTGAAAGGGATATTTTTGTGGGATATAATTTATGCATTGTTACTTTAATGAAGTAGAAGACATCTTAAAAATCATCCCCTTTTGGAGTGATATGTGCAAGTAATTTTTCGATCCTATTTCGGTATTGGTACGAAAATGACGTCTTTAATAGGAAAAAAAGAACAATCAATTAATTTTCTTCGAACTGGTCGCCAAATCTTTCCGGAACTGAAACAAATAAACTGAAAATTTTAGCGAATTAGGGCTAGTAGCTCAGTTTTACGCGTTCAAACAATTGGACGATTTCTCCGGACTATTTTATAAAATATGTGTGCGTGTGTGTTTCTTCTTTTCAATTACAAGGAACTATATTAATGTAAGTCGTGTTGAGAATTATACTTTCAGTATTTTAATATAAGACAACAAGTCACTATTTTGACTATGACATTCATAATTGCCGCAAACATTTATAAAGTGCAAAACTGAAGCTTTATTCCTAAGAGAATTTACAAGTTTACACAGGAGCATTAGAGACCCATTTGGCACAGCATTTTCACCTAGCGCACAATTTAATGTACTGGGCATCTGGGGATAGATAACTGACTCGGCTCTTGGGGGCTTTAAATGTTTCAGGCAACGACTTGCTTAATGTGCTGTGATATCAAAACAGTTGCATGTGTCGTATAAGGATTATTTTGGTTAGGGTTTGTCGGATTTCTTCGTTTTGGCGCAATTTAGAAACCATTGAGTAACTTGTTTAAGATTACGAGTGCCTATTTATTGCCATTTTTAATCGAAATTTTGATTAAAATATATTTATTATACCTTCCGTAGGCGTGAAATTGCATGAAACTAATAATAATTAATTCATGATTTCGTAATGTAAAATTAAGAAAGACAACCAATTCTGCATTGTATATAGAATACTTTTAAATACCAATATAATATATTTTGTAGTGGATGTTCGTTTTCCTGTATTTTTTCCTTTGAATAAAAACAATGAATGAGATCCAATAATATCCAATTTATTGCTAATCACAAAAATATATTTGAAGAGTAAACAGTCCCCCATTTACATTAAAAAAAATTAAATTCTTTCTGAAAGTCTTATATGAAAATAAAGTTTAATGAGTCTCAATAATGTCGCATATATTTGCCATCATAGCCTCGCTATTTTTATTATTATTACTATTATTGATTTAGAGCTGTATTTTTGTAAATATTTTTTTTACCATAAATACATATCTATATATCGTGGGGTTACAAGTGAAACACACTAAGTCGAAATAATTCATTTTCAGATTTTTAGTTTATCTTACACACAAAAATGAGCTATTTCTACTGGGGAAACCCACTAAGTCATATCTTTATTATGCAATGCTATACTAGTGAAACACACTAAGTCGTATAATTAATGATAATTATTGATCAACGTTTTCTCAAAATCATGTTTTTTGACTTAGTGTGTTTCACTTAGTGTGTTTCACTCACTAACCCCACGATATATAACTAGTGGTTAGTGCCGGCGTCGCGCGGCCAAAAATGCAACATGCAAAATCCAAGAAGGTATTTTTTTTTGTAACAACAATGAAATAGGTGAGTCTTAAATTGATAATTCATTGTTAATCGTAATGTTTGTTGGAAATACTTATATTTAAAAGCGTTAAATTTTATCAATTTGTATTCTTAAATCCTTATCTCTATTACACTATTCAAAAATTGAAAGAAAATGGCCATTTTGAGACAAAAAAATTTAAATTTTGAGCTTTTTGGATTTTTTAAAAATTTCAAAACCCCGCCTATGTGATTTCTAATGCATCGATGAACCTGTGCCAAGTTTGATAAAAATTCGACGAAAACTGGATTTGTATAGGGAACAAACATATGTACACACATCCATTTGAATATATAGAAAATTAATGCATGTATGTACCTTGTACCTATGTATGACCTTTATAGGCTCAAAAACTACCCGTCGGATTTCGCTAAAAAATTTAGCTTGTGTTCTCACTGGACACATTAAGAGACCAATTAGAAAAAAAAATCTGACGGGTAGTTCTTTTTTTTATTCCAATTTCAGTTGAAACTTCCACATAAAATCTCTAACTTTTTAAAAACTTTTCCCCATTCAAATCATTATTTAGTGCTTCATCTCAACTTCCCCTAGATAGCTAATTCTGCGTTTGGTATTGTCTTTGCTTCGCGTGGTTTTCTGAGGCTTCTCTCAATTCAAGTAGTTAAGAAACGTTTCTTTCGTGAGTATTCACCCTTGAATATATAATACTTTTGTTGTTACTCTTTCAAAAGTATAAACGCATTTTTTTAGAAAATCAATACAGATAAATAACACATTTAAGTTTGATTTCACGTTGCGCTGATTTAACTGAACACGTTGTCACAAAAAAATACTTTCTTGGATTTTGCATGTTGCATTTTAACCCGGTCGACGTCGGGCATATCCTCTAATTAGCTTATAAAAATACTGCTTAAGGCCCCTATATAGACGAGCCGACGCATCAAGATTAAGTTTCACCACTTTGGATCCAGCTTGTGTTTTAGTATTTGTCTTCTCTATTAATTGTTGTCTTTTTTGGCAAGTTATCGCCTTTTGGTAATTTTTCTCTGAGCAATGATTAGCTACAAGTGATTTTGGCAAAGCTCGGCATTGTCCCAAAACTTTTTAAACTTTCTTGTGGTAACCCCAGCTCCGCAACAATGAAAGTTGAAAGTAAAAGTTAGTAATTTGGATCCAAAAAGGTTGAAAAGCTTGATGCGTCGGCCTGTCTATGTAGCGGCTCAAATATTGCTAGCTTGTGAAAGAGGAATAATCAACTTTACATCCCTCAAACTTTGCAAAAAGGAACCCCTTTTTTTCAATGCAACTAAGTGTGAGCTTTAGGATGAAGAGAAAAGCTCTTCTCAGACGACTTTTCAAAGGGAAAGTGAAAATTTGAGGACTGTGATTTGTTCATTCCACTTTATCTCTGCTTAATTTAGAGGCTAGCACATACCTGCAAAAGCTGACGTCCCTGAAAACTAATAGATGCTTCCATTTCCGCCTGTAAACCTTTTTATACCTAATGTTACCCAATTGTTATTAATTAACGAATGGTAGTCTTTTCATCACATTGGTGGTCAGACAGTATGAAACTTAGTCCGCGAAATTTAGTAACAAAAAAATCAAACCCTTTTACTATTAAACTATATTTTTGACCAGTACTCATTTTACCACAACACATCGGTAAAAAGAAGAAGCACAAAACAAATTAGTACTTCGAACAGCCACTGTTGCCATTCAAAATCAATAAATAACATAAACAATTAAAATTGAATAATTCATGGAGGTAAGAATTTTTTGGAGGAAGTACCAAACAATGTCTGTCTAATGAAAATAGGGTCTTCATTTTTTCCTATTAATTAAACCGAAAATTCAGGTTTTAGCACTTTTTTAACCCATTAGTGCCTGACATTTTTTTTTTCTAAATATATTTTGTGTACTAGTTACCCGGCTACAGAACACACTTTACAATGGTTATGTGCTGCATTCTTTCAATAATGAATTGAAACAATACCAAAGTAATAATTGAACACTATTATTCGGTTGAAATGTTCATTTTTGGTTAATTCAGACCGTTTTTGTTCTGTCCCTAAAAAGGGAGGCTAGGCATTAATGGGTTAAAGTTGCCTAAAAAATGTTGCGTTTATTTAATATTCTCCCAGACTTTCAACACTTGTGCTTTCATAAGCCGAAGCAAATGCGATACCTTTAAAAGGGATTTCGCTCATCTTCGTTTAACTTGTGAAGTTCGTGCTGCACACATCCAAGAAAACGGATGAATGGCAAGGCGTGGTTGTTACATTAATCCTCTTTCGCCTGATCCCACATGTTACTTTCCTGCTCAGGCTCACTTAGTTTCGAGTATTTACGAGAGCTCTTAGTGGACGAAAAGGTAAACTGGTATTATTTTAATGCACAGCGCGTTAAATGTATCCCCGCTGTTAATCAAGCGGAGTGTAGAGCACCTAGCATGTCTTTATTGCCCCCGCTTAGTAATGCATTTAGGACGCTTTTTAAAGGAGGGTTTATTTACAGTACTGAGCGAATTTCAATTTAGAGTGGCTCTGATTTAAGTTTTGTTTGGTGTTGTTTTTTTCCAAAATAGACTTAGGCAGGAATTCAAGTGAAACAGGCGATCGTATATTGCAATCGCTACTGGAAGTGAATTACATTAGAACGTTTCTTGATAAAAACATCGTGACGTCAGCGTGACTTTTGCCTGTGAAAAACGAGCTAGATAAAACGTCACAGCCTACTTGGCGAATAAGAGGAGATCGCTGACTGCTTGTGAGCTCTTATTGGCTCCACCCGTAGTGACGTCAGTGCGATTAGCATTTATTGCGATTGCAACTTATCCAAATTTGGGAATTTGCGATTGCAATGGTGAGTTGCGATTGTCCGTGTTTCACTTGAATTCCTGCCTTAGTTTGTAAAATTTTTAGGGAGTACAATTATTTTCTACTCGAGTTAGAATAATATTTCTGAAAATATCTGTTTGGTATATACCATAAAACTAATGCTCACTCAAAGCTTTATTTTATAAATTACTCGAAATTTTAAGTAGAATTGAAGTTTTGTTTCCGTGTCAACTTTTAGAAATTTGCTGATCATTAATTAAATGTAATTCTCTTATTCGAACATTCTTTTAAGTGGCGTAAGAAATTGCGCTTTAAGTTGTCTGAGTACGTTCGGAGTAAGATTTCTGAAACTTCTTCTACTGTTGACAATACTTTTATATTTAATATTTAATTTAACTTTGATTACACTTATAATCTTCAGCGCAATTAAGCGCAATCAATCTGCTGTAATCTGAAAGTTTGTGCAATAAAAAAGTAGTAAACATATTTCAATATACATACAATTAATTAGTAACTAGAAACAACCATTAGTCAATATTTATTATTTTTACAAGGAATCAAATCGAAAATTACCTACGTTAGGTGCACGTTAACGTCTTTCGATCGTCAGCGATAACATGTAGCTCCCTCACTTTAGATGAGGCGCTTGTTTCATATCCACCTTTTTTTTTCTTCCTTAACAAAAAAACAGTTTTTGTTACGAAATGGAGAAAGCAAAATATCATTTATCTAAATGGATTACTCAGGAGAAGAAAGAAAACTACTGCGCTTCAAACTCAGATTATAACGAAACTACTTTCATTCGGATTTGTAAATGGTTTCTGATATGTTTTCCTTCAGGACTTTTTTATTCGTTCATATTTTATCATTTAAGCTAAATGTTGCTAGTTACTTTAAAAGTATTAAAGTTATGAAAGGAATATTTCTCTTTATTATAGATTTCTAAAGTTCTCTTTTCTTAATTCCATTTATTAGGCTATACATTTAGCTATACGTAGAAATATTAGCGTTGGTATTGGAGATGGCATTCTTATTTGAAAATAAATATATAAAAATAAAATTATGAATAGTTCGTAAATAATTACAGTCTGATATGTATGCTGACTCATATACGAAGATTTGTTTCAGAGTTTATACACTTCATGTTGTGTCAGAAAAATATTGAACATTGGGTTTCCAGTTACTTTTTTCCTTTTTCCTTAAATCAGGCCCATTCATTTAGGAAGGGGAGGGGGGGCAACCCCCCCCCCTCTGACTTTGGGAAATCAATGTATTAGCATATTAGTGGGCGTGGTTTTGCCACTTTTTGGTAAACTTTACATGTATATGCACCCTTTGCCCCCCCCCCCCTGGAAAATTTCGAGATGACGTCCCTGCCTTAAATACAAGTTTTTTAAAGAAGAATAATGAAAGGAAAAGACGATTCTTAGACAGTATGCAAATCTTTAGATAATTTGGACACAAACAGAATTGCGAACATTTTTTAGTTAGAATTGCAAAAAAACTGTCGTACGTTGGTTTAAAGCACCTTTTGGGGTAACGATAGCTTACTTTTGCGAAAATAGTTTCTTTTAAGTTCGAGAGCAAGTATAAAAACAAATTTCATACCGAGGTTGATTTACTGCTGTTTTTAAATAAACTGTATACAACTTTGTAAGAAAAAGCAGCCCCAGTGCTCCAACTGATTAATTTATACTATATTTTTAATTTTTGTTAATAACTTTGAAACAAAATGTTCATTACTATAAAGTTGCTTTTAATTTAATCAACGCGTTCACACTTGAATTTTAATGTAACATATTTGATTTCTCATACTCCGAAACTTATACAACCAGAAAAGTTTCTTTGTACTTGAACAGAGTAAAACATTCTTCTAAATAAAATTTGTTTAAAGTAAATCCACGGTTTGCATTAACTTCGTTTTCGAATGATACAAAGTCTTCCTCACTTTTTTCACAAAATCATAACAAGCTAGAATTTTGAGAAATTTTTGGATGGCTGTAGCCGATTCTCTAACGTTTGGGTATCGTTACAAGCGACTGAAATTGCATTAATCGCACAGTTCTTCGGCTGAGACTTTAAAAGACTCGCTTCAACCAGGAAATCGCTATGTCAAAGGCTCACTATACCGGAGCTCGACTGTAAAAAGCAATTAATATCCCCTTAACAAAAAATCGAAATTAGTTCTACGAAAAATATTTCATTAATTTTAACTTATGAATTTTATTTTGTACTAATGTGCTGTTTCACTGAGCACTTACCCCATATTTAATGAAATGGAGAACTAGTTTCATGGAGAACTAATAATTAAAATATTTCATATCAACACCAGCCTTACATTTTAAAGAATCTGCAAATTAAATGCTAAAAGTTTAACTAACAGTTTACAAGAAGACAAGAAGGTTCAAACATATTTGACTTGAAACAAAGAAGTAAATATCTTGCCACTGAAATTGTCTCTAAGAGAAAAAAGCATAACGAATTCATTTTTCGTGTCCAAAAATTTTCAGCGTATTCAAAAGTAATATACCTGCTAATAATACACTAAGCATGTTTTCAACTCCATAAAATCCAGTAGTTGTCTCTCACCGTCAATCAATTTTATTAAAGTCATGCAAATCAGTACTCTACGTTTCATATCAATATGAAATGAATCTGCTATTAAATAGAACTGCATTAATCATTGAGTAATTGGAAAGTGATTTAACATGAATGTAGGTGAAGGAACAAACGATTAGAATTGGCATCTATTAGTCATAATGTGATTTAGAATGAGTAAAGCGGTTATAAATCAAAAGGTCCAGTATAACCAACATTTCTGCGAGTCTTTAAAACATATAATGATTAAAATATGAAAAATGTGTTCTGATGTTTTAATGCTATGTTATCTCTCCTTGATCTCCGAATTACCTATTATAATATCTGAACATAGATACCATAAACCTTAAGCAAATGGAATAAAGTACATTTAAGGAAGAAGTCGAATTAGGAAGATGTCGTATCATGTGTTTCATAAACAGGCGTCAATAAAAACAGCTGGCTAATGAGTTAAAATGAAGGATAATGCGCATTGAGAGTATAGATATATTGGTTTTTATCTACCCCAGATTTAATGCGTTTATATTGTTTTGCCATTTTTACCGATATATGGCAATTACCCGAAATTGTATTAAATGCCTTTGGCTAAGATGCCGTATTTTCCTTTGGGGAAGATAACGTAGCTTTTCGAAACGCTCTAGAGGAAACAATGATCCTACAAGAAACATAGACCTAGAAAACTAAACCGAACCGTCGGAAAAATGTGATTCGATGTAATATGTGATTCAATAAAAATATGTCGAATAAAAATGTGATTCGATTGTATGCAGCCATTGGAGCAAAAACATCGTGTACGGCATCTTCCCTCAACGACAATTTACCGTACGATATCTTCTTCAGCAGTATGGGGAAGATACTGAAATGAAGAGTTTTTTAATTATTAATCTTCGGTGGTAAACATTGTTTTCAAAACGAAAATTATTTTTTTACCAATCACAAAAGTCGATATTTTGCGGATAAATTGGATTTTTAAAACTAAAACCACTGCCCTATTTAGTGTAAATAAAGTCAAAAACTATGGCGTCTTCATACAATCTACCTTAGTTTTATGAGACCAATGTATTTAGTAGATTGTCTGAAGAATGTTTTCGACATCGTGCCTATCTCAAGACGCAATGAAAAGTTTTACTTAGGTACATTTTATTTCATTTTGCAAAGTTTAATAAATGCGTACGATCCGTTCATTATTACCGTACACAAAAGAAAATGAACCAATTTACTTCAATGAACCATTTAAGTACCTCGTTAAAACAATCCTTCTTAATTATAAACATTCTAGTTACATGTTATTTCTCTGAAAAGAATTTCTTCAGCTAAATTTCCATCATTAAATATTAAAAATATTTTGAAAACTATTAACTTCATTCAAATCGAAATTAAAGCCATTTAAATGAATTTTTACAATACATTAAAAGTATCTAAATTATTTTACAAATACTTGCTGTGTGTACTGCATAAGCCTTCAAGAAGAGAGCAAAAGTATGCAGGATAAACGCAAAGACATAAATTCTATTAGAAACTAGTTCCAATCATAACTCCCAATGACGATTCTTAACGAGCCTGCGGGATATGTCTTCTAATTATTTCAATTCCCTTATGAAATACTTCAAATAACTTAAATATTTATCTATGAAAACAGTGAATTCAATCAAATGTCTTTAAGTTCAGTTACGAGGGAAAACATATTTTAAAGATGTCACATAGTTTCGTCATTGCTTTCAACTAGCCATACATTCCTTACTTAAGTAAGGACAATACTAATTTATAAGGATAGCAAATGATTTCAAACGAAGAATGCGGAAGCAATGAGTCGAAAATAAGGATGTTTATTTCAAAAATTCACTTAATTTTTCTTAACGAGCATCCTAAATATTTGTGCACTTTATTTTACGGAATTATTGCATTTGAAAAATATTAGTACAAGCATAGTTTCGTCTTTTACTTTATAAGATACTAAAGAAGTGTATGGAACCATGACCTCTAACTCTCTGCTGCCCAAACTATATGTTCATATGGGTAAAACGTTAAAAGTGTTTTGCCTATTCTGCTTTCCAAGAAGCTTATCCGTATCAATTCTTTGTAAAAGCATTTAAATACTATTAATATACAGTCGTGTCTGATTAAAGAAATAGCCATTTTGCAATGAAAAATATTCTAATAAGCAGGATATTCCATTATCCGGAATCAAAATAATGCAGTATAGCGGTTTGGTGCATTGAAAATGTATTACATTAAGCGGAAAATTCTTTTAACCGATATTCTAATAAGCGAGCTCGACTTTATTGTACAAGTTATCTTAAATAACTTTAACTTCGGTTAAATTTTAGATAATAGTTTCAAAACATTCTTACCATGTCGTGATTGAAATTACATGAAGCATTTAAAATATATTGTAGTTTTGTTTTTTAAATACTCTATATTTTCAAAACCAATTTGTCATTCTGCGACTGAAATATTAACTTGTATTATTACCAACAACCTAAAAATATTGCGTCATTCAAGTACACTAGTTAACAAAGAAATTACCCCTTATAATGAAATATTTGATATAGTCTTTCTACGTCTACACAACAACTGCACTGCAAAAAATGAGCTGTTTTTTTTTACAGTATAATACTGGCAGCCAAGGTTCCAATTTAAAACTGTAGAACGCCCAGTGATAAACTGTAAAACTAGCAGTTTTGCAGTTTCTTGCTGTAAGATTTAGCTGTATTATACTGTAAAAACAACAGTATAATACTGAAGACAAAGGATCCATTTTAAAACTGTAAAATGCACGGTAATAAACTAAAAATAGCAATTTACAGTTTATTACTGTAAAATTAGTTTTACAGTTTATTTCTGTAAAATTAGGTATTTTACAGTTTAGCACTGTACAGTTAGAAATTTAACATCTTATTACTGCAACGTTAGCAATTTAACATCTTATAACTGCAGAGTTAGCAATTTAACATCTTATTACTGCAGAGTTAGCAATTTAACATCTTATTACTGCAACGTTAGCAATTTAACATCTTATTACTGCAACGTTAGCAGGTTAACATCTTATGACTGCAACGTTAGCAATTTAACATGTTATTACTGCAGAGTTAGCAATTTAACATTTTATTACTGCAACGTTAGCAATTTAACATCTTATTACTGCAACGTTAGCAATTTAACATCTTATTACTGCAAAGCTAACAATCTTCACAGTTTATTAATATAAAATTAGCTGTATTATACTGTAAAAACAACATTCATTTTTTACAGTGTAAGCACATTTCAAATAAACAATATGGCTATTCAATAACTCGGCTTGATCAAAATTGAATATTTTGACCGATTGGCTATAAAACAAATTTTTTTGCGCATGTCTCCTGAGTACTATTTTTATAGACCATCTCTAATCGGTTGTGGCTATTTTTTCCAACGTGTCTTTGTAAAACACGGAAAATATTGGTAGCCAAACAAATGTTATCGCACTCTGTAACACCTCAAGAAATCAGGAAATGTTTGATCCATCAACCTGACAGGCTGGATTGATGAAGTTTTGACAGTATTATTTTTCTACTTGAGAAAATTTAGTGATCGCTCAAAATGCTTCATGAACTGTTGAGAAGACTGATAGCAGGGAAAAGCTTGTGGATTTCTTTAAAAAAAAGTATTCCATAGGTAGACGTAGCAATTTTTTTTTTTTTTAATTTTGTTTAATATCTAAAAGAAGATGCATCGTTTTTTGAACTTAAATTTTTTGCCAAACAAAATAGTTAAATTTATTTTATTAAAACTTACAATCCTTTGTCACCATTGATTGTTGGACTCTTAAATTACTTTTAATATAATTTTCATGGTATTGGGGCAATTTAGAAAACATCTAGTTCTTTATTTTTTCCTAAGTTGCCACTTTAACAAGTTTGAAAGTCTGAAAAAAAGAAAGATATTTAACGAGTATTTTAAAAAAAAAGCTAGTAAATTTAATTTTCCAAAACTAAACCAGTTGGTTGCGGGAATCAAGAAACTATTTTACATGTATCTAACGTATAACCGCCCATGTAATCGTTACTACAAAATTCTGTTATTCACAAAAATAGGAAGATTTCGGTATTTGGATATAGTAAATATTAATTCGTTAGCATTAATGTTTTGTCATCAATTCATATGCAAGGAATGTGCCTCAACTGCATACATAAATAAAGAGCCGTGAACTATATATTTGCCTAAGTTTACCATAAAACAATAGGGTTAACAAAATTTTTAAAAAATGCATATAAACGTTTGACTTCTGCTCCGATTTCCCAACTATCTAACCCATCAAAAATAAAACCAAAGAACGAAATTAAAAATCATTGTTAAAACCTTCCTAAATTAATTACAAACATTTCATTCATTAACACGTATAAGATAGCAGCAACGTAAATTTTCAACCATTGACAATTTTCCTTTGGGTAAGGAAAATTAACATAGAGCTATAATAAGAAATTAATTCAAAAGTTGCACCTATTCGTTTCTTCTGACGTTCTCTCTGAAGTTCTTGGGGGATACATTGATAAAACATTTAATACTTGGATCTCCATTGGAAGCTAATATTGTTGCTATATTATCACACTTCTGAATTTTTTCTCACCCGGACCGATTTGAAATTCCCCAAAAAAGTTTTTTCGATCCACCCTACTGCGCACACCAATGGCACAGTAGTTATTCCAAAACCGTTGCTTTTGGAACGGAATGCTATGAAGAGGCGACAATGGTACCAAGAGTCCTTAAACTGGACTCAACCTCAATGGAAACAAGCTATATGGTCTCACAAATCACCATTTACATAATACCAGGTCAGTGAACGTATGTTTTTTGGGAGAACATGGGCAACAGCACTCAACATCAACTACCTGTTTCCTTCTGTAAAGGGATGTGAAGGAGTTCTGTGATGGTGTGTGGCACAAGATTTCCCCATGAATTGAAGTATATTGTTGTCCTGACAAAGATGTTTGTAGGCGACATTTTAAAAGTATTCTCTCAGATTATCTTCATCTTATGCTTAAGACTCTCTTCCCTGAAAACGTCATGTGTCCCAACATGACAACACCTATGTTCATACGTCTAGCTGCTTATTTTGCGGGTTTTTTAAGAACGAAGTTCATACTCGGTTGTCAATTCTACGCACACTATCTGAGCTTAAAAGAAATGGGCACGAGTTCCGATGAACTTAATTCGAGACTTATTTGTCAGTAACTCGTCGAATGCAAGTTGTCATTTAGGCAAAGAGTAGCCCCAACCCCTTACTAATAAAATATTTTCATTTTCTCACAAGTGTTCCTATTTTTTTGTAATACACTCGTATGTGCTCTTAAATAATAAAAATAACACAATTGTTACCAATTAGCACTTTTAACGTCGTTTTTATTTCTCAATCACCACATTGAATTTAAACAGAAATTAAAAATAACACTTTTATTTTCTTTCTCTTTTTTTTTTTTTTTTTTTTAAGTATTTATACGTGACACTTTTATTTCGCAACTAAAAACGCTTTTTAGATATTTTTCTCTCACAAAATACAAATATGTTTGGCAAAAACAACGAGTAGAAGAAGATGTGATGTCACAGGAGCGAAACGATAAAGATTTGTACTTTCACACATTTCTTTTCAAAGAATAGAAATTAACTCATACATTTTTTAATATTTTTGCTCCAGAAGAAAACAATCATATAAGCATAAAATTACCATAATTAATAATAAAATAAAGATCATATGTGATAGTTTATGATTCTGCAATAAATTACTTTCTAGCAATCACAATATTTGAATTTTTGGAAACATAAAAATACAGCGAAACAAAATTTGTCAGTGAGCGTTTCGATTACTCCTGCCTAACTTAAGAATCTTCGCCTTTTCTAGTTAAAAAATATCATTAGATGGCGTTTCATGCATGCATAATATCTCAATCGTCTCGATCCAAAAAAAAGGCATTTGCAACAGTCGATCGAAAAAGATTGTTTGCCTCTATGATGTATTGCATTTTGTTTTTTTTTTTTGATAACGACAGCTCTTTCAAAAAGAAAAGTTCATCCTTCCTTTTTCCTCTCATCTCCTTAGAGACTCGCGTTTTGATGAAAAAGTTATCACTACAATCCTCGAGAGCGGACAGGAAAATTCCGTTGCATTGCAAAAACTGCTTTGAACATTCACGCACGTACAGTCATTACAATTTTTTAATTAGAATCGAAAAATTATCGTTGGTTGTGAAAGCGCTAGTTTTCAAGTATACTACTTTTACAAATCGAAAGCATAATCGAAGAGTACAAAATATTTTGCTTTAAAACCACTTTCTTTTGGAGGGGGAGCGATTTCCTGATGTCTGTAAACTGCAAAAAAATAACTTGTTTTTACAGTATAATACTGGCGGCCGTGGTTCCAATTTAAAACTGTTCAATGCACATTGCACAGTAAAACTGTAAAACTAGCATTTTTAGAGTTTCTTACTGTAAAGTTATCTATATATTCTGGTTTATTGCCGTATAATTTAGCTGTATTATACTGCAAAAACAACAGTATAATACTGGCATTAAAGATTTCACTTTAAAACTGTAAAATGCACCGTAATAAACTGCTAAATTAGCAGTTTTACAGTTTAGTACTGTAAAATTAGCAATTTTACAGTTTATTGCTGTAAATTTAGCAATTTTTGCAGTTTATTGCTATAAAATTAGCTGTATTAGTATACTGTAAAAACAACATTCCTTTTTACAGTGTATTTATTATGCGTGTACAATTGTACATGTAGATTTAAATGATTAATCTCCTTTTTAGCGTTTTCTGTTATTAGTTTGCCGTTAAGCTAAGAGTCTTATTTATTTCGTAAGACATCAAAAGTATCACCGATATTTTTATAAAATGTATTTAAAAATGAAGAGAGATTCCTATTTTTGAACATTTGAGAAAATCAACGTTGTTTTTTTCTTACGGTAAAATCCAAATTATTTATAACTCTTGATATAACAGCATGCCTATAAGCATCGTTCGAGTTTTCACGTAAAGAATTTGAGTTCGTGCAGATTTTATCTTACTTATGCAGAAAATGTACGCAGAAATTACTTTAAAACTAATCAATTTTTAAAGACAGGAATTTTTAGATATTGCGATTTTCATTGTCAATCGCAATGAGTAAAAACTACTTTATCAAAAGATAAAGTAAATTAGTGTAAGGTTTTAGGGAAGTTGCACTTTTAATTTATTTCTTTTTTTAATGTATTTCTTACTAGAAATAATCATCTCTTCTTCACTCTGTTTGTTTCCCAGTCTTTTTCTTAATATTTTGAAAATGTTTCTTTATCTCCTCCATATTGTGCATGATTTCGATATTTTTTAACTCGTATGCCTTTCTTAGGTCCTTAAGTTACTGATTTTCATAATGTAAAGTAAAAGGTCCTTTAATACTGGAAATAATAGAATAATATAAAAAAATAACATTGGACCGGAAAATACTTCAATTTTCCCAGCAGTTTATTTTTTATTATTTTTTTAAATACCCTCCTTGAAAACGGGGCGTGGTTTTTGTGACGTCAGTGGTGCACCTACCAGCTCTCTTTCCAATAATAACACCATTTTGCTTGACTTGAGTTGTCCAATCGCAGGAATCGGTGACGTCACGACCTTCGTCATCTCACTACAACCAATTAGATTTCGCGCTTACGTGCACCACTGACGTCATGCGCAGATTTTTTTTTTTTTTCGGAATAGCATCTGCGGACCGGTTAAAATAATTCATAAAAAATATATAACTGTGTCAAAAAAAATAAAATAAATGGTCAATTCCTATGTTTTGAAGCATGCTCTTTCAGAAAAAAATACTTTTGAAATTTCGGAAACTCCCCCAATGAGTGAAGTAGAGAGGAATTAGTTATCTGAATAAATTAATGAATGAAGAAAGACAATTTTAGTTGCATTTAGTTGAATAAAAATAATGCATCAACCCCTCAAGTGACTATAAACGGACTGTTTACGAGTTATGAACAAACAACTTGTCGAACTTGAATTAAAAACATTTCTGTATGAATCAAATTAAATGTTTTTACAGTTCATAAATTGTTATGCTATCAAATAAATAAAGCAAAATGAGGAGGGGGGTGACCCAAGTCAAATATCCGTTATTTGAAGTTGGTCAAAACTCTCTTAGTAGCCACTTCGGCAAACACACACACACAATAGTATGTAAAGGGAAGGTAAATGCAACTAAAACTGTCTTTCTTCATTTATTAATTTATTCAGATAACTAATCCCTCTCTACTTCACTCAATTTTTAGCCTTTTTTTTTTTTTAATTGAAAGACCTTTTACTTTACAATATGAAAATCAGTAAATTAAGGACCTAGAAAAGGCATACGAGTTAAAAAATATCGAAATCATGCACAATATGGAGGAGATAAAGAAACATTTTTAAAATGTTAAGGAAAAGACTGGGAAAAATTAAGTATACAATATTTTAGTGTATTTATCCGAATATACAAAGAATTCATATTAATTTTGTTCATGTTAATAATTACGAATAGTACAGGAGAGCTGAACTTGCAGCAAGAAAAAAAACTTGTTATCCTGAAAAGGAAATCATATGTGATTGCTCTTTGCTTCTACTTCAAAATCCCCCCCCCCTCCCAAAAAAAAGAAAAAAGAAACACTTTTGGTTCTACTTAATACTACTATATACTGCTCATCAGATAAATAAATGCTTAAATATGAACAACAGAGAATAGGTAAAACCTCTTCTATGATCAAATCCTTTCTAGCTTCACCTACTTTAAAATAGGTCCGTTATAAAAATGATTGCACTGCATCCTAATTACTTCCCTAGGGTCTCTGGAGTACCACTGTCAATAATCTTATATGAAAATAACCCAGATCTAAATAGGTAATTAAGCATTGGCTGTATAATTTAAGATATTTATTGTATATAATTAATGCAATTGTTATAATTATTCAAAATGCGTTTAATAAAGACATTTTTCCTTTCGTTAAAATATTTTCATTCAAATTATTAGTTAAATTTATGACTTTTGAAAAATATGTGAGAAAAAGTGTAGATATTTTCATATATGTTTCAGCAAGCAATGCTGTGTCCAATTAAAATTCAATAAAGCAAATGTTTTTTAAAAAAAATAATTTTTTTATGGTAAACAACTGTATTACTCTTATAAAGTAAAGTTTGAAGTGCACTGAAGTTATTTTAGGCGCATTAGAAAAAGAACAGCTTGTTTACTTTTAGTTAAATTATAGTTAATATCAGAAGCTCCAGTTTAATGAAAGAGAAGAATAATAACCACACAATTCCATTCTTTCCCCAAATAGAGAAAAACAACAAAAAAAATATCCTGTGTTAATGCCTAAGGGTTTCCTTGCTTCATATTATTTTACTCTTTGTTTTACTTTTCTAATTCTACATATATAATTGACTTCTCTACATGATTGTTGTAATATTATACAATATGTAGCAAAGATTAGAATTCTGCTACTCCTCAATTTTCTACACAAAGTATTTGCTTGGACGAATGTTATTTGTGTTCCGCTATTTTTACTTAGGTTTGCCTAAGGTTGGATGGAAAAATGTTCTAGGTCCATTGTCAAATATCTTTGCAGCTGATAAAACCATTTTGTCTCGATTTCTGCGTAATTTTATATTACTTATTTATTACGTTCATTTTCGAAATATCAACTAGATTTGAGGGAATGGCCTATTACTCTAATAAACTTTGCAAACAACCCTTTTTTTTCCAACTTTGATTAACTAATAGCATTCCGTGAAACTACATGGTTTTTAATTTTGTATTATATGTAACCACATTAAAGAAACTTGCTATTATAAAGTTGTTTAGTAGGAAGTATTCGTTAGATACGAGTAAACATAATCCTTAGAGTAACAAGTCAAATTAGCTACATAAAATAAAATGGTGTTATAAAAGTTTACAAAATCTATTATTTATATATGATTTTGTAGGAATTCCAGATCCTTTTGGATTTCAATAAAAATGTCAGTGGGCAATGAGCAGGAGAATAAATATATCTTGCGAAAATCATAAAAATAAGAAATCAGGTCATTTTTGTGAAGAGGGATAGAACTTCAAATTTAGCAAGAGATTGGAGCTTAAGTGGAATACAGCATTAAAGCGTGCCATTCATAAAGACTTAACTTCTCCAAGATGTGAGGCCTCAATTCTATTCAATTGACTGTTTGCCAGTCCAACCCCCACTCCTTGATCTATGAGTTGAGTCAATATATCCTTTTAAATGTAAGGATTAAACGCGTGACAATAAGTTGATCAAAATCAATTTGACTTCAAACAAGAAATTTGCACATCCTATTAAAGGTCCACAGAATTAATCTTGAAGTTAGGTGGCAACGCCAAAATTGTCGTTTTTGCCAGTAAAAAAAGAAAAGAAAAAAACATGGTATATAGCCAGTAACCAAAACCACATATTACTTTTTAACAATCTAGAATTAAAACAATGAGGCACTCTTTTTGTTTTAGCTTCCTGATGTTTCAAAAACTCAATTCAAACTTGAACGTTAAACTAAATGTATTTTTTGCATGGAAATTACTTGCAGCGTCCCCATTTAAAAGCTAGTCTAAGTAATTGAGGGAAAACACCTTCCTCACCATCTCTCACACCTATTGTTTTCAAAAAATTCCCATAAACGTTATATAGGACATAGCTGACCCGAGGAACTCTGTTCCGCCTTAAAGGCAATAAATAAGCAAATGTTTGAATTTATTAAGTTTTTTTTATTAGAAAATACAAAAAAAAAATTAAGTACCTACATTAATCATCCCTTATTGTTTCTGTATTTACAACCTATTTTACTGCGCTCCAGAAGCTGTTAGAACATGTGCTTTATGTCGCCCGGTGACAGAGGTTCAAAAAGGGCTTAGTTAAAAAGATATTTTTTTCGGACTGCTTATCAACTGACTGTTCCATTAGGGTGGTCACAAGTAACATGGGGAAAAAAAAATTTCATCTTTTGCGGCACCCCCCTAAAATGTGCCAATGGCCTAGATCAATGGTTCTCAACCTTTTTTCAGCTACCGCCCCCTTTAAGACTGAAAAATTTTTTCAAACGCCCCCTTGCCTGAAGAGCGTGAAACGGAGAGGGGGAGAAGGAAAAGCAGTTTTCTTGACCACTTTAACTTTATAATTTGGCCCAAATAGAGGATTGAAAATAAACTATGTGTAAAAAAACTTTTCAAGCATAAGATTTTTTTTAAAGCAATCAATATTTTTTCGCCAAAAAACTGTGTCAAAGAATCAACCAAGTGCCGAGAATAGTTCCATTAAATGAGTGACCCATTTTGAACGTAAATAAGAACAAAAAAGTTTAAAATACAAATACGTTGTTTTCAACATTTTTTTTTCTTTTGAAAACCAATATACTTTGAAAAATACACTGCGTTCAAGTAGTTCCCCAAAAAATCCAATCTCAAATCGTGTTGTTCTTATTTACTTGCAACTATGAAATACGCATCCCTCATTTGTGGCAATAACAAAGCCTGACTTTCAATTTTTCAGTCGGGACAAAGACTTGAAACTACCACCCATACATTATGTCATCCTTAAAGATTATAAATCAAGTTTTAATTGGAGGGGGAAAAATTAAATAACTGAAATTTACAAATTACAAAATAAGTTCAGTTCAGAGAAATTCTTTTTGAGTGTTTCATATCTTTGAAGGTTAGATAAAATGCAAAAAATCCTAGTAGCGCAATTATAGTATGCCTTTGGAGTAAAGGTGCAGATTAGCGGTCGCCACTCGCCAACTGGTGACCAAAAATTTTCAATGGGAACCAAAAATTTTAAAGTCAGTCGCCATCAGGTAACAAAAAAAAAAAAAAAAACTTTCACCTCTCTCAACATGATACATTATCATCTAAAGTTGTGACTAAATACTGCAGGATATTTTATACCAGATAACAAATAATTTTACACCTGAATACTGTACTAATAGTTCATGTTTTACACCGAAGGGTTCTCTATACTGAAATTTTAAGTAGTGTAGATATTTGTGACATCCCATTTTCTTACAAATCATTCTCGGATTTCTTCACGCGTATATTTGGCTACCAAAATTTTGAAGTGGCGACCAAAGTTTTTGGGGTTAGTTGCCACCGGCTGCCAAAGAAAAATGCCAGTCTACACCATTACTTTGGAGACATCACTTGACGCAATTTTAGGCAAGTTTTGGTAACTGTAACAAGAATGAAAAACTTCATAAAGTTTTTTCAACATTGAAAGTTATTTTAAGGCAAATTTTAGTCAAGTTAGAGGGCCAAAGCTCCTTCCGGTGCTCTCTGAAATTGAAGTCTTAAAAAATTGAATTCAAACAATTTCTGTTGAGGTTGAAGGAATTGTAAAGGTTCGGAAATTTTCTGCGGAAATTTTTTCGAATTGTACTCTGAAAAACGCAACTGTGAACTACCTGTATTGTTGTTACAGCAATGCTCTTACAACACAAAAGGTCGGTCGAGTCTGGTGGCTCTCTTCTAGAAATTTTTAGAAACCGACTTTCAAAAAACGCAATTCTAAGCTCTTTTTGGTCATGATTGGGAAAAAAGTAAGCGGGTAGTTCAAGATTTCCTTCCGTAATCATTTTTGAAAAAATCATTAGGCTGTCTTTTAAAATGATGGTGTCCATAGCTTTTCAACAGAAATGTCTAAAAACAAAATTTGTATCTATATATGGTTATGCTAGGGAAAGAAATGGATGGTTCTGGATCTTTACCCTGGAAGTTTTTTAAAAGTGAAGTTTCCAAAACGCAATTTTAAGCTATTTTTGGCTATAAAAGTTACGGGAGCAGAGAGGAGGGAGAAAATTAAGACTTTTCCTTGAGAAATTTCTAAATGGACATCAATAAAACACAATTTTAAGGTTATTTTAGATGGTTACCCTACGAAAGTGGAGACCCACCTCTAAAAACTTTTTCGAAATTTAAGTGTTATGGTACATTTTGACTGATTTGCTATTTGATGACATTAGGAGAAGTATCAGGGTTCGGGAGATAACCTCAGAAATATTTTTTTTAAGCTATCCTTACCGATCCATGGAAAAAGGGTTTCCTATCGCCCCCGCCCAAAACATATTCTCTCAAACAAATTTTAAAATATACCCACCGCCCCCTTACCGCCCAAAATATGTCTACCGCCCCACTGCTGCCCAAAAGAAATTCACCGCCCCTCAAAATCGTCTCACCGCCCTCCGGGGGCGGTATCGCCCACGTTGAGAACCACTGGCCTAGATAATGAGATTCGCAAAATTTTAGCTTTAATTTTATTTAGCAAAGTGTTAATATTATCCGATTAAGCTAAAACTTTGCAAATCTCATTTTCTAGCCCATTGGCACATTTTAGGGGGGTGCCGCAAAAGAAATTCGAAAATTGATTTTTTGTGACCACCCTACTGTTCCATCCAAACAAACTTTTGTATATATGATAGTAGTAAGAAGAACAACCACTTAAATGCAGTCCAGGAGCTATCCCACCAAGCGCTTTCCACCTCTCAGCCTCAGAGGCGTAAAAACTCTTAAGTGACAATCGTTTGACAGCTTATCACATATAAATTTCAAGGGAAGTAACGCGTTTGTTTATAATTTACTTCACAAAAAAGTCAAATAACACTCAACGCATCGCTAACTTACAACCTGTTTACTGCGCTCCGGAAATTGCCAGAACGTGTGCTTTATATCGCTCAGCCATGAAGGTGTGAAAAAAGGCTTAGTAAAAAGGCTTAGCCAAGAATACAGAAAAGCTGGTAGCTAAATAGATAATTTGCAATAACAAATATATTGCGGTTCCTAAATTGAGATAAAAACTATCCTATCATTTAAGTTGGACCAAACTGAAACTGCGTGCAAAATTTGGTTAAAATCGGTTCAGTAGCTGAGGAGTCCATTGGCCACAAACACAAGGACACGTAATTTTTATATATTAAGATATGTTTAGAGAGTGATGTCCATTTAGTGTCATCCTTCTGAGTATGTATGAGACCTAACATATTCCCTCATATTCTTTTCTCTTTTCCTGAAGCCTTTCTGTGAGGCCATAAAAAGTAAAATTTCTTTTGTGAGAACTATCATATAAACAGGTGACAGTCAATTATGTGGAACAGAGATAAAGGAAAAAGACGTCGGTTGTAGACGAACGACTTTGAATGAATCATCCAGACGAATAGGTTCCCTTTTGACCTTCTATCAGGACATATGTAATGTTAAAATGGTACTTGAACTGCTTTAAAAATTGATTGTAAAATGTCATACTAAAACGATAGTTTTTCCCTTTACATTTTCCCCCAAAAATGTAAAAAAAGAAGCTGCTAAGCAAATTTTAAATTTCGCAGTCGTATCGATGGAGAAATCAGACTTCACATGCATCGAATAAACTTATCGTCAACCGATCACTTGTTTGTAAGAAAAATTGCAACAGTTACTCAAAAACAATATACAATTGTATTTCAGGAAATTATGTCTTTTGAATAAAAACATTCGAGCTCATTTTCAACAAAGAAAGTAAGAGAGAAAACACTTCTGTTTGTTAATTTTATTCATGTATTTTTAATTTGGTTCCTTCGGTTCCACTAATTCCTTAAGAAGCCACTTGTCCCTGAAATAGACATGAATGTCCATAATAGGGACAAAAGGTTCCTGACATGGACACTTTTTTTTTTGTTCTTATCGTTTAAATTAAATGATTACACACAGTAATTATACATGGCCGCCAATCTTAATAATGATAGTAAACATTCCATAAGATTTTGAAGTCCTGTGATTGGTACAATACAATTTCCTCAAAGAGTCCATAGTGAGTGCAAGTACCCAATATTACTACTTCAGTGTGTGAAAAGGCACACCCATGCCCACAATTTACTATAAGCAGAGTCGAAACCAGACCTTAGCTTCGGGAAGGGTTTTACCAAGCCTATTTCTCGTGAAATCTATAAAGTCAATAAAATTTGATTTCATGTTCTATATTATGCTGATTTTTGTAAAAATATATGTTAAAAGGGAAGAAAAACATGAAGAAAATAAATGACTCAATTTCAATGAAGAAAAAAAAATCGGGATGAATGAGTTTACTCATATTCGCGCATTCGAAGGAGTACATTTGAACTTTATATCTTACGACACTTGTAAGATGTGTTAAATATACAGTTTAGTACTTACAAATTTGAAGGATTTTGGTGTTTTTTTCTAGTGGTATTAAAAATTCGAAGTGAAAGGTGTATTATTAAAAAATTATGTTTGCAATAACTACAGTAAAAATAAATACTGCAGAAAAACACTTCATTTGTATAATTACTCAATAGTGATAATTTCATTTTTCAAATGCAGTTTCAAAGTTAATAAGAAAATTAAAATAAAATTAGCAATATTTTTTTTTCAGTGAAAAAAATATGAAAATCATTTTTGTAATAGTTTTGAAAAAAATAGGAGGGGGTAAAACCCTAAAAACCCACCCCTGAAATACGACTTGACTAAAAGTAACAATTTCAGAAGCTATTTTTTATTGTTTAACATATATGTAATAGGGAATGCTGCCTCTAGTTTTCTAGGGTCTCTAACCACTCTTTTAGAAAGAATTATTTAAACACGTACTTGTTGAAAACTTACTAAGAAAATACAAAGTTTATCTCTTTAAAACTGAGTTTCTATTTTGACGTTAATAATAGTAATAAAATAATAATAATAATAATAACATTAATTACAGCCTTGCGGCAGAAAAACAACCTATGATAATAACTTGTGATTCAGTCATCGAGCTTTGTAGGAAATTCAATGAACGGCATTTTTTGTTTTCGCTTATAAATGATAAAAACGTCACAGTTTGAATATTTGTTGCACGTTTTCCTTTCACGGGATGATTTTATTTTGTAAAAAAAAAAGATGTTAATACAGACAACGCAAAAGTAATCGTTTACAATTTCACCGACAATCAGTTTGCTCTAAAGTTAATATATACGTTACTGCAGTGTATAAAATCCGGTATTATATACAGCGGCAAGTTTTCAATCTAGACTTTTGTTTAAATGACGGATTTCATGCTACTTACCGTTTGTTGTTTAGTTCTAAAAGTACCGTACCAATTGACAGGAATTAAGAGTAGCACCAGTTTCTTTGGTTTCAGAGCACCTGAAAAGAAATCGAATCGCTCCTTAAGGCAAAAGACATTAGCCATTACCTTTCCTTTCTATGCGATTGTCTTCTAACTCTCCGTTATTAATGGAGCTAAATTTAGTAGTGATTTTTTTTTTCATCGCTACGAACTGCCTTCTCCTTTTTCACCATATTCATAGAATAAATGAGATGTATACTAAAATTTCTTGAGCATTTTCTTGGAATTGGTGTTATATTGTAACCAAAGTAATAGATTTTTGAATGTTTCAGGGTAATTTCACATGAAAAAAAAATGAAACATGACCTCTACTTGTTTTTTCAATCATTGTTACAAACCCCGTGTTTCATGCATAGTAGGAGAAAAATATGAGTTTTATTTGATTTTCAGTAAACAATTTTAATAGCACATTTAACCTTATAGCACTTGAAAATACATATTTTGAAATGGATAGTGAAATTCATATTAGTAACTCTGGAAAAAAAAGATTTGTCTCACTATTTGAATACTCTTCTATGAAAATACAGCTCTATACCCAAGTAGCATCAACTCATCGGATTTTGCTCGGCTGATCATCAAACTCCTCTTAAACTGATCCCGTAACGCACGATGACATCGCTCCGATCAGTATCCGAACACTGTTTTCGATGAGCTACTTTTTATCGGAAAGCGATAACCTTCCGATCAACTTTCCCGATGAAAATAAGCCGACCATCCAAAATTGATCCTAAATTCATCGGCACGGGACTGAACTGCTCGTAAATTGCTCCAAATCTCTTCGTATTTCGAACAAAACTCATCGGATTTTGCTGCTCGGATTCTGTTTGGCCGATGAGACATATTGGAGCAATTCTGGATAAGAACTCATCGAATCCGATCAGCGGCCGATGAGAATTTCATCGGGTTTCAATGAATGGCCGATCATCGGCCGATGAGATTATGCTGCTAAGGATAAGCCTTAGAACATGCATTGGCATGCAAAAATTAAGGGCATTAAGCTTTTCTCAATGTAACGCTGCACAAAAACTCTCAAAATCAATGCGAAAAAAAACGTTCCCGAAACATAATAACATGGCCAATGCAAGTAACACTTTCCAGAAAATAAATCAAATTTGAAAATAATAAACTTTATTGAAAAAGTAACAGAGCACAATGTAGCGGAAGGTCGAAACATGCATGTGGCAGGTGCTCAGCAATAAACATCCAGTCTTTAGCAGAGGATATGAACTCCTCAGACCGTTGTGCGGGTTTTACACAGTGCGATGTATTAAATGCATATACTATTAAATGTGATGATGTAAGTGATTTGTGGAACCAATGCTTCCCGATACTCTTGTGGCTTCAATTGTAGCTACAGAATCATCTCTGGCAGTAACTTACGTGTGTCAAGCATCTCCCTAGAAAGTTCTATATATACTCGATTGTCCATGCATGCTATTGTCTCCTTGAAATGCGGAAAATGAACCTAACTTACAGTTGTAATAATATTGTACTGCCCGTCCTTGAAAACCACGTCTAGCACTCGGGAACCATTTCACTTTAAAAAATGTGATTGGGAACTTTTCGAAGTTTTCTATTTAAAACTTGCATTTGCTATCCTTTTGACACATTCAATTGAACTATACATTTGAAATTATCATCGTTCTACAATGTTTGATACGGCTCAAAATGCTTCTTATTATTTTTCCCCTTATTGTTATCTTACCTATCACCCCTATTTTGATAAGATCAGAGAAGACCTGACGCATGTGTGAACACGCGGAAGGTTTTACCTAAGAAAATCAGACAGCGCAATACATAGGCACTGGTGCGAGAACACCTTAGGGGAGACTGGGTACGGTTGTGACAATTTTCATTTGCTCCCCCATAGATCCCATAGCAATGCCTGTGAGCTGGTTTAAAGTTGTTTTTATGTTAAAGTGTTTATTTGCCTGCTTATAAACACTAAAATTTTCTCCCTAAGTACAATCTTTAACTCACAGGACCAAATTAAACAAAAAAGGAAAAAAATGTCACAACTGACCCCACCCCAGGGGCGGTTGTAACAGTGCTTGGGGTCGGTTGTGACAAGTTCAAAAATACAGTAAAATAGTCTAGATCACTTTTAATTTCAAGTAATATTAAACGTAATTCAACATAACCTTCATCTGGGAAAGTTTGACATTTAACAATGTGTCTCGTTCAGTTGAAGTAGCCTTATACCAAGTCTTACAAAAATATCAGGTTTTTGGAATTTCGTAACGTCTGTTTTGGCAACATTATGCACATACTGTGGGTCATAACCGTGTCTGTTCATAACAATTCTCAAGTATCAAAGAAATATTCCACATTTATTTGTTTTATTGAAGCTTGTTACTCTTGAAAGGCTAGTTGCATGAGCTACACGAACAAACGTGAAACATTTCTATTCATAAATGAACGGAACCATTTCTCAGTAGCCATTTTACTCTCATATCTGCTTTCAGCGTACATGTAAGCTCAAAAGCATTTTATTATGAGCAATATAACCTATGCACACGTTGTTTTCATTGTGACAGCGCCACCCGGCTCCATCGCGTTTACGAATGAATGTTTCGTAGCAAAGACTTACGATTAACGTTGCATTTCCAAAGCTGTCCGAAAGAAAAAAAAAGTTTCACTTCTTTATAAGCTTCTTTATATTTCATTAGGTCACACTGTCCTATTTCTGTCTTCTCCAAGCGTATTATGGGCATCAAATATGATAAAAACATGTTTTACTCGTGTCACAACCGTCCCCACGCAATTTGTCACAACCGACCCCAACACACTACTTTTGAAAACAGCAATCGCCATGGCAATACAAAGTAGCCTACATAAAAAGTAATCACTGCTATTTCACTATTAAGGTTCACTACTAACGAGGAGAATACTTTCATTTCTCTATCTGTACCCATTCAACAGGAATTATGAAAAGACATCGAACAAAAAAGCTTACTTTTGACTGTTAAAAAGTAACCAACCCCTCTGCTAGCGTTAATGTCGCTCGATGGCTACCGCAATGCTTTGACACACATTCAGACAAACATACTGCTACTCGCTTTGCTTCAAATAGGTATTAATTATGGTTTAGCTAATATGACGACTGTCACAACCGTCCCCAGTCTCCCCTACTACAATCATAAAATCTACAAGTCAGATCATATTCATAACAGTCATTTTGGTATTGTAACACAGGACAAATAAAATATTTTTAAAACACTTATCTTTGCATATCTGCTGGAAAAACCATATTTTAAGTTACAAGTTCCAACAATATTCACATTTTTATTGCTGATTTTAAGCTTAAAAGAGCTTTTCCGTTGTCTTCCTTATACTATAATTTCACCACTGAAAAAAGGAGGACAGAAAAGAAAGATAGATGTACAAAATATCTCAAAAGTGGTAACTAGATTGTCTTCGTTTTCTTTTATAATACTTTACATATAAATGAATAAATTGTTACTTGAAACTCATTTCAAGTAACAATTACACGAGACAACATTTCATTCGTTTATTTATAATATAAGGTCATGACCTCCGAACAATATTAGGAACATAATTCTGGGATTAAGATGCATTACTATTCCTTTAAGGCAACGACGTGTATGCAATGATATTAAACGATAACTAATGTTTACGACATATTGATGAATGGAAAAGTAATCCAGTTTAACTCTGGAATCATTTCTGGTTACAAAAGGTATGAATACATCACGTAATCTCATTTATCTGTTTGTCGCGTGCGTAATTTTATTGATATAATTTTCGGTCCATAACTGATCAATAAAGGTTTCTTAAATTACAACAACTATAGCATGAAATTACATAATTTTGTTCAAAGTGTAAAATGTGGAAAAATAATTACGAACATATTTTACGAACCATAACTTCTTATTTAATAGTTAGTGAAGCACAGTAAATTGTAACATTAAATACTTGAAATTCCGTTTTCGGAATTTAACATTCTAAACAATCTTATTTTTACGGTTTTTTTTTTTTTTTTTGCTGCTGAAGGTAATAGAAGAAATTGATGTTCGGAGTTAGATTGGAAAAATGTTTTGCTTACCTGATGCTATTCATCATTCAATACCTATTAAGGAAAAGTTGTCTGCTGATGAGAAAGAATTTCTTTAATTTATCAAATCAGACACTAATGTTTTATTCTTTTGTTCCTATATGATTTTTGTGGAAGATAAAAAAAAAGGGAAACTTTTTCTGTGAGAGGACACAAAATACATATTTATAAACGATTGAGACTTCATTGAATTTCGAAATGTAATTACATTTTATACTTATGTCAGCAAGTTCGTCAAGAGCTAAATAAGCCTACTTTCCCAGGCGTTAACATCGATTTTCTGTGATCTGTCTATTTTAAAGGCGTTTGGCTCCAGCAAATACATGTTTTCATTAATTTTTTTTTCTGAATATAAAATATCAATTTCAGGTAAAATAAGAAAAAAAAATAGCCGTGCGTATTTGATTACTATACTTCATTTGCGTATTTGAGGTCGATGTAATCAAAATTTAGTTTTTAAAGAAGAAAATCTCTTCTGGGGATTGTAGTAGTACTAGTTAAGAGGGATCTATTAAATTGCTGAGGCAAAGGGTATGGAACTGTTATCTGATTTCAAACATTAATACTTAAGCACTAAGTGGGAAGTATGTCATTGTATTACTGCCAGGAGATAAATACATTTCTAAATGCTGTTCAGAAATTTGCTTTTCAAACAGTATAAGAATTTAAAAGGGATAGAAATTAGAGGAGGAGCGGGGGGAGATTTTTTTTTTTTTCTAGTTTGCTCTTATTTCATTACTGAACAAGTATAGCTAATTTTGCTGATTAGTATTAATGTGTAAAGAGCTATGTATGATAGTTTTTTACCGAATAAAAACGATGGGATATCTATGACCCAAAATATCCCAAGTAGCATCAACTCATCGGATTTTGCTCGGCCGATCAACAAACTCCTCGTAAACTGATCCTGTAACGCACGATGACATCGTTCCTATCAGTATCCGAGCACGGTTTTCGATGAGCTGCTTTTCATCGAAAAGCGATATCCTTCCGATCAACTTTCCCGATGAAAATAAGATGAGCTATATTCCATCGGAAAACGATATCCTTCCGATAAAGTTTCCCGATGAAATTCCTCGGCACGGGACTGTTCAGCTCGTAAATTGCTTCAAATCTCATCGTATTCTCATCGGATTTTGCTGCTCGGATTCTGCTCGGCCAATGAGACATATTGGATCATCGGCCGATGAGAATTTCATCGGGTTTCGATGAATGGCCGATCATCGGCCGATGAGACGATGCTGCTAGGGATGCCTCTTTTTCTCATCTTTTGTAATGTATATAATTAATACCATGGGGGAAAAGCGACTAAATGGTGCTATTTCATGTCTAGAGGGCTCTAACGATGTTTAAAATCCAATTTAAAAGGTTGAAAATAATAAAGGCTAAATATTAAGTCTAAACAATCCAGTCTCAAAATAATTAATGATTAATCCCTAGAATTTTTAATTTACATTAAACAATTAACAAGCTATGAAATTTCCATAAGAAAATGTACTTGTTCTGAAAGAGGTTAAAATCACCTGTTATTTCTTAAATAACAAAATAAAATTAAAAAAAGAGTACGTTAAAGTAGTTCCATTTCCTGCATTTAGATTAGAGGAAAAATAATTCAAAGGAATACATAGAAACTTGGGTAACTAAAACAATAAAAGTAAATTTTTTTCCAAACCTAACTTTAGTTTTTTAATGAAACGATGTCTTTCCAAACCCTTTACACCACATACGGCAACTTCTTCACATGTCACAACGATTTCACTTACTACAGGGCATAGAAAAGGAAATATATTTGCTACTCTTTAGGGAGAAAATAAAAGTTACATTCGAACTAATAACGGTTAACTTCAGTCCACCTAAAATGTCTAGAAGCCTCTTTCACTTTCTTTACAGGTCTAAAGCTCAGCCGCAGTTGTAACTTTGCCCCGAAGATATAAATCAGTGACTGCTTGGTTCGCTGCGTGTAAATCTTTTGAAATAGACTGAATAAGTTTCGGGACGGGAGCTCGTTTTTATTTTGCGTAAGAATACTTCTTACATTCGTACTATTTTGAATAGTTGCTACTTTTCCTCCAAGAATGAAGTCTTCTCTTAAGTTTTTCAGTTTTTCTTCTTCTTTTCCTTTTAAAAATTTGCACTTTAAAAGAATATGGGATGAAGTGAAATGGTAAAATAGTTTGCTCATTTTGCAAAAATTCATGTGTGTTACTAAACGTGTCGGTATTTCCGGGTGCAAAATAATTGTCTCTAAAGATCAAGATATTTTACAATGCAAACCATTTTTTCTAAATATATTTATATTAAAATATTTTGTGGTACATCAAAAAATACTATCTTATTACAAAATGTGAAATTTCTTTCGATAAAAGTTTACTATTAATTAAGAGTGCAGTATTTACTTACGTATTATCAAGCATGTTTTGATTTTAAATGTTAAATTTAACATTTATACCCATAATCAACTCTTTGAAAGGAGTAAAACATGGATAACAAATGAAACTATTTAGTTTTAAGCATACTGAATCAATAGTTATAATTTGCGATTGTCTCAATTTGAGGTTCGTGAAGTTTTATCATGCATAAGAAAAGCCCACCGAACTCGTTACCCGAATTTAAACTGTTGCTGTTGTAGTCAAATTAAGCATGACGTTTCAGAAATTATACTTTCTAACGTTTCACAAATTTCTAACTGGGAGGTCTTGATGTTCGAATACAGATCACAGACCTCTCCACAACTTTTTTCGGAGAAAATCATCGAATTCCACCCACTGCAGCAGCTATGTTGCAAAAATTGACATTATTTTATCGGCGTATCAGTGTTAATTTGAATTTCTCAAAGGAAGTAATATACGAGTATACGTTGCGTAATACATACGATACATGTACTCGCCGTATAAGTTGGTGCACTATCAAGAGTTCCACTATCAAAGAGTTCAGAGCCCGATACGATATTTTTTTTATAAATGTTTCGCTTGTAATAAATTTAAAAAAAATCATTTCTTATTTGGAAGATACAAAAAAGACCGTATTCTGAAACAAGTGATTCATTTTACTCTAAAAGGATAGCCGGGTAAATGAAAATTTGGAGTTAATGAGTAATGATGTCAGACAGAATGATACTTTTTTTAATCGTGACTGTTAAATGTGAAATAATGGGGTTGTAAACCCTGAAAAAAAATCTCATGTGCGTGAACTTTTGCATGATAGTCATATGAATATATTGCTTACTAAGGTTATAGCTAGACGTTATATTTGAGGGCCAAAATTTAATACATATGAAAAAAATAAAATATAGGCTTGTCAACATGGACAAAATATGCAAAAATTAATATGACAAGGGCGTTAGAAGTCTTGGGCTAATGCTAAAGCACAAATATACATTAACTTACAAAAGATGGCAGGAATGAAATATTGATAACCAGTTGTGGACATTATTTATTGTGTATTATAGGCATCAGTTGGAACTATGTGGAATTGTTTTTCGTTAAACATATAACATCCAAGAATCTGATTTCGAAGCTATAAACACTTTTCTCAAGTTAAGGTTTACCAGAATTCGTAGTATCCGTTAACGGATTGCTATTCCAAAGCGTATAATTTACATTTTTGAAACAGAAATGGCATAAGACACGCTTTAAATTCGCCTTATCATGCATCTTCTAACGGAGCAGCTGAGAAAACCATACACACTGTACACATATTATTAGTGAAATTTTAAAAGATCCTAAAAACAGACCATACGATCCACTCAATACAACAAAAAATTTAAAAAGAAATTTAAGAACTGGGTTATCTTTTCTTTTGCCGAATTTGACAGACACTCTGGAACATATCCCGCCATCGAAGTCATGAATTCTTATTAAAAAAGTTTGCGAAGGAAGAAAATAAGGAGCTCCCAGGAAAACTCGACCAGGACCTCCAGGTCTGACTCGATACAACCAAGTTACCAATGAGATAGCAGTATACGGTGAAACAAAGCTCGGTAAAGCGAATTAACTTTAGGAAAGTTTTTAATTAGGAATACTGTATATCATCGAAAATAATAAGACAGATTTGAGAAGAATCTTCCAAAAGGCGAACGTCTACCAAATCCTAAGTGTAATCGGGAGGAGCCGACAGAAGATTCGCCTGTTCTTGAAAGTGATCAAGAGAGGCCACAAACTACAAAAGTAACATGTGATACCTCTGCAAGTACCTCACGAGAAAGTTCAGAATAGGCCGGGACGAAGACCACCTTACTAACCTTACGACGATCGGTTCGTCATAGACTTCCTTCCTGGCAGACTGACTTATGAAACGTTCACGTAAACAAACTTTCATCTATAAGTCTGGTAGTTTTGCCTAAAGAAGGCAGAAAAAATAAAAATGTCAACCATCCTAGCCTGTATGGCTTTCAAAGCACTTATCTTGAAAGAATTAAAAAG